>VZTX01001914.1:1151-65797 GCA_013400915.1 Pardalotus punctatus | reverse complement strand
CCAAAAAAAAAAAAAAAAAAAAAAAAAAAAAAAAAAAAAGTGGAATAATCAGACAGAAGCATTGTTCAAGTAATACTTTTTAAAATTTCCACTCTTTTCATATCTTGACAGTGATGTTTATTGGTAACCCCAGTTTTTTATGATGTTTCTACATATGGTGCATGTTTTCCTTCTTTTTTTTAATATCAATCAAAAAATTATATCTATCCTTAGATTTGGATACATTAAGATATGTGTCAAATGTGATTGTGACTCCTCTGAAATGACCCCTACCCGTTCTTTGCCTTTTAAAAGTTAAGTTGAGTTCTGAATGAGGCTTTTGATCTGAGCTACTATGAGGGTTCATAGCAAGGAGAGAAATGTCAGGGTTCCTAGGACAGGCATCAGAACAGAAGCCCTTGGAAACTGAGTTAGGCTGCTGGGGAGCAGAAGTCCTTGGAAAGTGAGTAAGGGAGCTGGGAACTGAATCCAGATCTTCCATGGTCTCATTTAAACAGCCAGTATTTCCCCCTGTTCTTGACTTAGTCTTAGTAGAATTCAAAACAGTAATATCATTTCATCTTAAGTGAGTGGATTTTTCTTGTTTGTTTTTATTTTAAGTCCTGTATTTCTTGGTACCATTAAATATGATGTAATTTGTTGCCAATGTACTGGAAAAAACATTGAATACATGCTTTCATTTTCAAAGTGATACTTTTCCAGTTGCACCTGTCTGCAGAAATACCGGTGGAATTCAGTACTTGTCACTTGCAGTGTTTTCAGCTAGAATTGCCGTCACAATGAGTCCTGTTCGATTTCCTGAATAATGACCAAGTTGTCTCTGTCTTACTTGGCTGAAGTTCACGTCTTGAGAGACAACCACTTGTAATAGTGGGGTTGCTGTTTCTGTGGCTGGCATCTAGATGACCTCTCATGTCAATGAGCAGTGAAAGTCAGCTCTATCTGGCAGAGAAATTACCTGATGCTCTCTTAACTCAGGCTGCTGTTGGCAAACCTTCAATCATCAGCATTTTTTAAATGATCTTTCACAAACCTTGATTTGGTGGCACTCTGTGTTATAAAAAAAGGCTGCCTACTGCTAATAATTTTTCCTTTATGAAAAAAGCAGAAAATCTTTCCTCAGAATCAAACCAGAACCCAAACCAGAACAAGTGCAGGGGAGTGGGAATTAAGTGACACTATAAGGGTTGAATAAAACTACTCAAGGAAGTGTCTAGATGAAAGTAAAGCATAAAAGAAATGTTTTAGAAGAATGCATTTTTAAAAATTCTTTTTATAAAAGAAATAGGATATTGCATAATTTATAAAATTTAATGGCACAAATTCCTAATGAAAAGATACATTTATAAGTTAAACTCTTAATCCACCTTTAATTTGCATTGATTACTGGTGCAATAAAGTTTAAACCTTAATTGTAACAAATTATTGCCTTTTATTTCCTTGCAACATGTGAAAAGCTAAATTTTACCTCTTCAAGAGGAAAAACAAAACTGTATTAGTAGTTGTATACAGGACAGTCTTCTCTTGCAAACTTTATAATGAAATTCAAATCTATGCAAATAATTATCCAGGAGAGATTTATACTGAATCTGATATTACTGCTTGAGTTCCTTAATAAGAAATGGATGTCTATAGACTGGTTTGGGACTTGAGCATCAATTTGTTTGTATAAAAATGAAGCATACGTGAACTTTTCCTTTTATGACTCTCCAGAATACAAGCCTTTTGCCAAATGTGCCCCTCTAGCATGAACTTAACTACTATTAGGATAAGATGAAAACAAGCTGATTAGAAACTCCATAAAAAGTTCATTATTGTCTGATAAACAGATATTTGCTTCCTTAAATTAGGAAAATTCTATTTTGTATCTTAGGGCAAACCTTTTTACTTGTGATTATTCGTGATGCTGTACTTCTCAGTGCATTGTGTGATAGTGGCTTGCCATCTTCTTTTCATTTATTCCTGAAACTGTTTTTTCCCATCTTTTTATTGAAGGGTTTCATGAAGCTGACACTTAATCATTTGGTTCTTACTTTGATTTAATACTTACTCAGAACAGATGTAAGATTTCACATCTTATATTTAGATAATTTTCCTTCTTACCTCAGGCTTTCCAAATGACACACAGAGTAATTATACTTCTGTCTGATTCCTGAATGTTTTTTGATTAACAAAGAAATTGACATGTTGGGTCTAAAATGGTGTAATAGAGTTTTGCACCATAAATCTGAGAAACTAGCTTCCACAGATGCCTGGTGCAATGAAATACAAAGCTTTAGTAACAAAATTTTGCCTTTTGTTTCCATGGTATATCTTAAAAAAAAAAATCAGGCTCACCCCTTCAAGGAAAAAAAAACTGTTTATTACATTCTTCTGTTTACAAAACTTATTTTGAAATTTCTTATACTTAATACAGATGATTTTGATATAGCTACAGAGGGATTTAGTCACTTGATTGCTTTCCTGCTCACAAACTGTACATACTTGCATGACGTTTGTTACTTAGTTCTAGTAAACTTCTTCATAATTCCTCGTAATACCTGCTTCTCTTAAACATGTGGGACAGTTAGCAGTGACTTAGAGCACTGCTGAAAAATGTTTTTCCTTTTGTTACACCATAATAAATAATACAGTTATTTTATGATGTTTGATCTGCTGCTGTTATCGCACAGGCCTTAGTAGCCTAGAAGGTCTCAAGTCAAAACTGCTTGCAAGATCTCTAGACAAATGAAATTATAAGGGAAGGGAAGTTTGGTTATTGCAGTGTAAGAGAAGGCATAGTGAAGTAAGAGTCACATAGCAGCTAACAAAACCAGTAATGACTGTGGTCACTTGCACAGCTATCCCTGTTAATTATAGTTTTAGGATGACTCAGCTGTTCACTTGCACAGTGTTCACTTCTGAAGATCTCTCAGCGTCCCTGATACCATGGCAATGCTGATAGCATAACCTCAGTCACTAAATCTCATCCTTTTGTCTGGATATCAAGACTGTGCTTTTACAGCAGCATCCCTCTTCACCTTTATGCATTTGTCCACATGGAGATTTATATCCATAGAGATGATTAACTAAATACTGTATAATATCTGTAGAGACCTTTTTTACCCATGAAACTGAAGTACAAATCATATTTGGCTTGTATTCAATAAAGCATATCAGCTACTTCAGAAACTGTGAAATGGCCCTCTAAGCCCTCCAGAAAACATGGCTTGTGCCATCTGCCAGGGCAGAAGCTTAGAAAGGTCACAGATGCAAAGGTTCAATAAACAGCTTCTTTTAAAAAACAAAAACAAAAGACACTGGAACTAGGGGAAAAAGCCTTAGATGTGTTTAAAGCACAGAGTTGTATGAAAGCCTGTCCTAAAATTTCTCTTGGTTAACTTTGAGCTTCTGACATGCTCCTCCTATTACGACTAAAGTAGAAGTTCAAAATATATTTTATACCTTGGGTCCTTTCCACTTCTCCATGGACTAAAACTTTTTTTGTCAAGTGTTTGGGTATACATTTGTCTCTCTATCTGTAGTATGTGATCAACCCTAAAATGTAAAAGGTGGGAAAGTGGAATCACGTCTGTCTTCATTCCCATCATCAAGAAGACAGTGCTGGTAGTCTGTGAATGTTTTCATTTGTAGATATGGTGGAAGGGTTGATACAGTTTGTGGGAGGAGGTGGAATGAAGTTGAAAGGAAAGCCTGAATTTGGTTGTGGAGGAAGATACATCTGACAGTCATTCAGATGATAAGTACTTTGCAGAACGCAGGTCTTGTTCCTATAAAAATTCTTCTGCCCTGTAATAACAGTAGTTGGTCAATGCTTTTATTATTCTGTATCACGTAACTCTCATGGAAAGCTGTGATCCCAGACAGATAGGCCCACATTCCAGAAGGTTTGCGAATTTGTTTTCAAAGTGGTTAAATGTGGTAGGCCGTAAAAGATAAAGCTATATAAGCAAAACCTAAGCTGTCCTGTAAAACAGTAATTAAGTGTGATAGACTGGTTCTTGTTCAGTAACTTTCCCTCTCAGTGAGCAGGATTTGCCCCATTCTCAACACCAGAGTGATGAAACACTATTAATGTGTGGAAAAGTTACAGACTTTTTCAGACTATTTCATATACCACCTCCAGACTGAGAAAAAACTTGGATTTATGGGTTAAATTGCACTACCTTTACCTAAGCCCAAGGAAAATCATAGGTCGAAATTCTGTTGTCAAGACAAATTACATAGAATGTATCTCAACTTATACTTTCCTCTTATATTACCACTTATACCACCATGCAGATGGTTAGATTTTACCAAGATCCCTCTATTGTCTCCATACTTACAGCATTTGGAAAAAAAAATACTGGGACAAGGAACTGATGTGAATAAATTACTTTTACAATATCTGTAGTTTTGTTTAAACATTTGGATGCTGATCATGTTTTACATCTGTGTGCTATATCAAGACACAACAGGACACCCATTAGGGACAGGGGTCATAGGTGGTGACTTTGGTGGGATGCAGAGATGCCTAAGCTAGGAGCAAGCAAGCTAAGTTTAAGAAACAGAAATGTTGCTGTGAGCAGTACTAGTTCAGGCTGGGTGAAATACCATGCTAACCGGGTTCTGTTGGTTTGGGGGCTGTCAGCTGTGTGGCCAGCAGATTAACCAGCTTGCTTTTCTCAAATTTAGTGAATAACAAAGCACTTCAGATTAGGATATAAACACTCCTTAAGGTGTCTGACCCTGGCAATGTTGAATGTGAAACTAAAGCTGGATTTAAGAGGTTTCTGCTAGACAAGGACTGAAGTAGTGGCACTAACAGCTATTGACGCTACCCAACTGCAGGAAGGTTGTCTACGTGTCCACATTAGGAGACTATTGTCTTTGGTCTGTCTACAACATGAGATGAAAGACGAGCTGTTTCACCCCCTCAACTTCCAGTTCGTAATTCAGGGTGCCTAATCTGGGTTTCTCTTTCAAAATTTGCTATGAAGGAACCTTTCTCTTTGTTCACTACACTATATTACCTCCAAATTTAGGTACTGAAGCTACATATCTAATTTTAGGTGTTTAGCTGTCAACTGCATTCATGAAGCCATGTAAATGGTGACTCAGAGTTCCATAATTTTAATGTAATTAGTGATACCACTTCTCATTGGAGTAATTGTAATTAATCTTCCTAGGAATAGACATGTCACCTTGCACAGTTTGAAAACATAACTATTAAACATACTAGAGATCAGAGAAATCATTCAGAAGAGTAATATAGTATGCCATTGATATGTATTAACCTGTTTTTATGCTGAGAGTTATTGCACTCAGAAAATCAAATGCCTGCAAATCAGAACAGTGATAGTTTATATCAGGAAAATTGTACTTAAAATATATGGTGAGATAATAGATATTACGTTTCCCAAAACTTATTTTACCTTTCTCAGATATACACAGCCATGTTATATGACTAAAATGTCAGTTTCCATCATGGAGATTAAATAAACTGCACTGAAATATGTTGTTTCAGTATCATATAGGAAATTTTGCTGGAGATAACTGAACAGTGTGAGTTGGAATGCATATTTTTACCTGTCAGTAATCTAGAACTATGAAAAAGTCTTCCTTCCTGCTTTTGTAGAATATTGTTTATATTCTTTCCTCCTGTAACACTGCATGTGGTAAGGACTCCTTGTAACTTCAGTGAGCTCTGAGAGAATAAATGTCATTATGAGCTATAGAGATATAATGTCTTCTGACACATTTGCCTAACACAAATGGAAGAAGCCTTATAAATTTCAAACCAAGTGTAATACATGCTTCCTTTTGTCATGCATACCTGCTTATCTAAACCTCTGAATTTTGATTAGTGAATTATGAAAATAATTATCTGTTGCCATCAATAGAAAATTTTGATCATGATCTTCAAAGGCAGTGATAAAATGTGTAGAGCTGCAGTGGAAGAGGAGATGTACACCTTACTGCATATCCTGTGAAATACAGTATGTGAAGTAATTCTTTGATTCCTCAGTGATACCAGACATAACCTGTGAAAGACCAGACATTTCACACAGAGATGTTATACCAAAACACTAATTGTATTTTGTTTTCTCTCTGGATTTTGAGGACACTGTTTGTAGAAGTGAGAATACTTTCGCATGTACAAGAGTACTTGTTGTTTTCCTTTTTATTTATTCAGAAAAAGAAAAATCATACTTTGGGTTTGGGTATTTTGTGTGTTGATTGTGTGGGGGTTTTTTTAATTGTTACTTAGGTAGAATTTTTGGTAGGGCAAGTTCTAGCTTTACAATTACTTGCTTTTAAATTTTCTTTATAGCAACTGTGAGGCGTCTGTTGCCTTATCCTTTGGTATTCACCATATCTTGCTTAGAACTCATCAATTACTGTGAAGAGTGCTGCATTCCCATTTCTTAATGCTTTCCATCAGCTCTGCATGCATTCTACACAGGTTGAAATAAATGCATACAAATTAAAACACATGCTGCAACTGGTAGAAGTCTAAGGTACCAGCTTTTTACCAGTGGGAAAATTGTAGGTTGAATTTAAAAAAGTGGTGTGTAACTTCTCAGTTGGTGTGAGTGTTGTTATATGGGACTCAGCCTTCAGCACACTGAAGTAATGATTCTTCTAGGAAAGCAGATCTCAGCTCAAATCCTTTTTCTCTATTGTAATATACAAATATGCCAATCATTAATCCATTCCATAATGGCCGATTAAGCAGGGGTAGTTGTGACTCTAGGTAAATATCTTACCTTAATAGTCCCAGCCTCTTTATCCAAGCTCCTAACGCATCCCATTCACTGTCTCATTAAGTCTTCTGACTCATCTGTTGCCCTGAGTGTTGTTAACTCACCCCAAGGAACACATCTGATGTATTGATTTGCAGGTGAAATTTAGACATTTTGGTCAGCAAGGCTCTCAGAAGGAAATCCAGTCATTGTGATGAAGTTTTGTTGTGTGTTATTGAATGATGGTTGTTTAATGACAGCATGCTGCAAAAAAACCACACTGAAAATATGACTGATACTCAGCAGAGCTTTTTTTTTCCAGTCGCTATTTCAACCACTTCATTCAAAGTGACCTTTAAAAGTAGCAATTATTGAATCTCAGTGCTTCTCCTCCTAACTCAAAACAGTCAATGCCATTGTATTTACTTAGTTCCTATATAAACAAGGACAAATGTACTTACATACTTACATGTTCAAAACATAACCCAACAACTTTTGGAAGATGTGATTGTGGTGTTCTTTACCAGCAAGCTATGCTGCCATTGTTCTTCCCATCACTGGCTTCCCAATGCAATAAGTCTCCTTTGCCCAATTTTTAGATGGCTTTTGAACAAACAGCCTGAACAGATATTTGCATTAATATACTTCTGCAGTGCAGCTCAGATCTCAAAGAGTTACCACTTTATTCCTCTTACTTGAAGAGACGAATAAACCTGTCAGCTGTATTTGGCTTTATTTTGCTGTTTGTTGCTCACTCATTTAATTTCTCAAAGTTTTTCCTCTTTACCTCATTGCTTTTTATGAGTATCTGTATTTCATTTATGTGTCCATGTTATCCTGTGGGGTTCAGATTACTGTTTTAACTATTTAATGGACTTCTTTGTAAAACCCATAACAAAAATAAATTTTAAAAAAAAAAGTATTTAAGTTTGTTCATTAGTTGTTGCTTGGATTTGTTTTCATATTTCATTATACTGGACATACATAATTTAGAAAGAAATCTTATTGTTGGTGTTAAGGAGATTCTTTTATAAATGTAGTTTTTGTAGTTGTCTGATGTAGATGGTTTAGATATTAATATATGTTACTTGCAAGGAAGCAGTGCCATGAATCTTTCTGTATCAGATAAAATGCAGCATACAGAGTGTTTGCCTGCCTTTTTAATAGCTAAATGGGCATTCTTTTCTGAATTGCTCTTTCTAGAAAATGGAATATAGCTATGTTTTCCTTTTGTCCAACTAGTGGTAACAGCAAAAAAAGCATGCAAAGCTGGTTTATGATATTTCTGCAGCAACCTCTTCATTGGTAAAGGTCATCACTGAAAAGTGAACACATCTCAAAATTACAGAATTGGAATGGAATGGAATGCAGTAGAATAGAATAGAATAGAATAGAATAGAATAGAATAGAATAGAATAGAATAGAACAGAACAGAATAGAACATTTCAGCTGGAAGGGACCTACAATGATCATCTAGTCCATCTGCCTGACAAAACGAGGAAATAAGTTAATTCTTTTGTATAATGATCCAATTTAAGTCAAATATAAAAATGTGTAAACTCATCCCTGGGAGGATTGTTAGAAAGTGAATTTATCAATTATTCAAAGGAGTTAGAACACATACTGCTTTTTTATTTCTCTAATATTAAATTAGCAGAGGCTTATTGTATACAGAACATACAGTTCTGTATAAATAACAGGAAGTTCACATATGCTGCTAAAAGTTTACACTTCCTTGTTTTATTAGAAGATGAATAATCTCTGGATAAATTCTGCTGGAGCAATTAGCTCACCTATGTGGTTGTTGCAGATCACAGAGGTTTTAGTCTGTTTAGTGCAAGAGATGGGTGAGGAATTATATGCAACAGCCACTTAATGCTGCTCCACTATTATTTTCCTGTATGTTATAGCTTAAGCCGTTCTCTTGGATACATACTTCTTGGTAGGTACATCCCTGTGTAGTCTTTGGAATGCATACGTATCCTGCTAATTACTGTTGAGTAGTCTGAAGTTTCAAAGAGGATTGAGTGCCATAATATTGCCACAATTTTTTCCTCATTTGTAATATCAAGCAAATACAAGGAAATAGCTAAGCAGTTATACAGCTTTAGGTTTCAGAAATGTCCTGAATACAACAGAGAAAACAGAAATCTGATTATTTTTTTCCTGAATGATAAAATGCTCAAAGGGTATAAAAGAGATTATGATACAATAAAATGCAGTTATGTTATCATAAATGGTTGATATGTTTCTAATAATAGGGAACATCCTTAGAGTTTTATTTATAAATGTTTTAGCTGTTGAATGTTAACTGAGGTTAAATCTCAGTGGGAAGGCATAGTGAGTGCTAACAAGTCAGCAGATCTGATTCCTCCTGTTTCCTTTATTGGAGACTTTATTGGAACTTGTTTGGGTTAAACCAGTTGTTTTTAAAGGTGAGGTTATTCACAAAAGCTCTTCAAGGGCTAGGATATGGGCTCATCTCCAGTTTTCAATCACATAGTGCTGTCATGCTGACAGTTTTTTATTAATTAATTAATTTCCCAGTAATCAATAAGAAAAATGGTGAACAGGAGCTACTGTAATTGGATATTTTAAAATCAAGAGGTCTAATATATTCATGGGTTTTTTGGTTTTGGTGGTTTTTTTTTTTTTGTTTGTTTGTTTTTGGGGTTTTTTTTGTTTTTTTGGGGGGGGTTTGTTTGTTTGTTTGTTTGTTTGTTGTTTTTTTTAATAGTGGTCAAAAGCCTTCTATAGAGTTAGTGTTTTCTTCAACAAGTGTGTGAATAAGGCAGAAATCCCAGAGGATGGAAGCAAACTAAAGGATGAGAAGAAAAAGAGCAATGAACTGAGATGTTATAAATAACTACTTGTAGGTCTGTCAAACTGACATTGTTATGGGAAAGAATAATGCAAAAAAGGAAATTACAGGATGAAGGAGGCAACAGCAGCTGATGCTGATTATGGAAAACATTTAGGAAATAAACTTGATCATGTTTTAAAATACATTCAATACCTTTGTTTGCAAGAGGTGATAGTGTTGATGCCTATGATTTACACCTCTGTAGGGTGTTTGACATTTTTACATGGCATCCTGGTTACTGAATTATAGTGACAGAAAGCAGAGTAGTCATAAAAGGTATAGAAATGTGATTATGAGACAGAATTCAAACAGGAAACAGTCACTGAACAGATTCTGGAAACAACATACAAATTCATTTACATAACATTATCAGCCTGTTTGGTGTTTAGAATACCTGGGGAGGGGATTGACTCACCCATATTGCTTTTTATTACACTCAATTTCATGTATTCTTGTAGCTACATTTACCTGTCCCAGGTTCTTTTTGATTGTAGCAATGGTTTTCATTTAACACCCAGCACAATAATAGCAAGGTAATGAAGATCTTTAAATTCCCTCTGCAAAACCAGAGGAGAGTCCAAGGCCTTGTTTTCTGTAGCAAAGCTTTTATTAGCACTTGACAATGAGATTATGCAATCCTCCAGCTCTGGGTGGAATAGCTGGTGCTGGCACGCGAGAGCAGGAGGCTGCCAAAAACCTCTGCATGGTTTGGCACCTACAGAGTGGCTGTCAATTTACTAAGGTACCTAATCTAACAGTCACTAAAAATAGTTCAGGTGGCTGCTTTCTGCTGATGGAGAAATCATGTCCCTCTGGATATTTGTGTTAGGAGGGAAGGGAACAATTAGTGAATTGCAATTTACTTGCTTCCAAGTTTACAGTTAAGAGTATGTAAGAGAGAATTTGTGTTTATTACACAAACAGGTTCTTGAAAAATACTGAAACATCTCAAGGAAAGGAAGACTATGTAGTATGGCACCTGAAAATAATGAATGTATTTTGTTTGTAAGGTGGCATTTATGGCATTACTTTAAAATCAATTCAATTTAAGCATGCAGTTGTTTCTGTCTTGATAGTAACTAATGAACTTTTTTTTTTACAGACAGCAATCAGCTGAAGACCTTGCAAGAGTACCTGCTAATTCTACCAGCAACATATTGAATAGGCTATTGCTCAGCTATGATCCCAGGATAAGGCCTAATTTCAAAGGTTTGTCAGATATTTTGGCCTTTTTTTTGTCTTTGGATTTTAACTTTTGCTCTTTTCACACAGAGAAGAATTAAGTAGAGATAATATTCACGAGCTAAATTTCTGTTGTTGAGGGGTTTTTTAAATGAAATTTTCCCTAGATAGTGTGAAACTGCAGAAGATATTTATCCTTTGGAGCTGAAAGATAATATGTTAAGATTTCATTATCTTAATAGTCTGTGATGCCTTATTACTACTTGGCTTATTTTCTAAAAGACTTTTTAAAAGTAGAAATAGAATTTATAGAATAAGTTTTTAAAATATCTTTTATCCCTGTATTTTAGTTAGACTCTGCTTTACAGTATTTTAAAACACCAAATTTCTCTATAGACATCCTGCAAGATGACTATAAAAAGTTGGAATCAGCAGTATCACTGTTAGGAAACTATACAGTTATTAAAACCTTTATTAGTTATAAAGCTTACATACTTTGGGAATTCAAGTCTGTTTAAATGCATTTAAACACATTTGCTGCCTTTGAAACATCCCCCGGTAGTCAGATGTTGCAGGATTCTTCCATGTAGGCATGTGCAAAAGAGGTTAGAATACATATTCTGTGCAAAATATCTAATAACTCACAAAGCTGTAAGTTAGGCTTTCCAGGAATTACATTATTTACCTTCTGAAAAAAGACAATAGGCAATTTTATTTCATATAGGCAATGCAGTTTACATAAAACAGTTCTTTAATTTTAAAATTCCCCACATAATTATATGTGCATTAAGAGACATTTTAATGTGACTATCACTAGTATGAAAAACCTGGAAATCTTTAATTTTTATTGTGCTTTTGAAGAGGCTATTTTCAGATGTTCTATTTTACTGTTTTATAAACATATTAAACTCAGTTCTCAGCAAGTGTACTGCTTTTTTCTTATTCTCTGTAGCACCATATTTAGATGTTTTCAGCACTGAGCCTTGTCACAAAGAATAAATGTCCAGCCTCTTCTCTACCTGTTCTTCAGCATAATCAGCTTGTAATCACAAAGCACATTGCAAATTTCTTTATATTTTTGATAACCCTTCTGGCAGTCTGGTAAGAATCAAGACAGAAGGGAAAGGGAGGACATGGAATGTTAACTCAGAGGGAGGTAGGAGAAAAAGAACGTTTTCTGACAAGTGGTTTGCCCATGTTAAAATGTTCCTCACGCTTGAGTGATTTTCTTGGATGGCACTTCCTATTCAAATCTGGAAGAGAGAGTACACTCTTGGCTATTAGTGATGTGATGGGTGCTCTGTCACATGCAGCAGGCATTAAAAGAAGTACTATGCTTATTGCATAACCAAAAACATCACACTTAACTAGTCTGATTTTTAAAAAAACCAAAACCAGAACCAAACCAAACAAATTGGTTTAACTGTAAAAAGTGGGATTTTATCTTAATAAATTTCTGGTGACCGAGAGAATAAGTTTGAATTTCTGTATTAAATGTACATAAAAATATTCTGTGCAGACAAACACTCTATTAGAAGAGGCATATATTACATCGTACTGTATTTGCTTAGTCTGTCAAAACAGTCTTTGCATATTCTTATATCTCTTTTTCTTGCTGAAAATGGGAAGAAACCCCCTGAGTATTTGTACCCTGTAAATTAGATCAGATACCTGCATCTAGTGGACATACTGACACTCACACCATAGAGCTACTAAATAAAACTAGTGGTCCATAATTAGTTCTCTCAACTATCAGGCCACTTCTCCTTGCTCTGTGATAACTCTGTTAACACCAGATTAAATGACTGCCAATCAGTTCCCACAGGGTGACAGAGGGCAGATGTAGCAGCTGTCATACCATCCCTCTTCAACTCTTCAATCCTGGCTGTGGAAAAGAGAAAAAATTCCAGGCCATCTTAATATCTTCACAGCTGCTGAATTCTAGAAATTTTTCTTGGCAAATTGGTAACCATTTTAAAATGGAGCAGCTTTCCAGCTCTTATACCGAGGCTAGATAGCTGTGAAAGATGCATGCAATAATTGTTACATACCTGTATTCATACTTTACAGTTATGTACTTGACTTGCACAAAGCAGTAGCCTCTTAAAAGGTAAGGAAATATCTCTCATCATAAATCATAAGCAGATAATTTGGGATGATAGATTGTAATTTTGACTTTGACAGTTAAAAGTGTCTGCTGCTAGAAATGTCAATTGCCTCTACCTGTTACACTGTGTGCAAAAGTAATACTGGCTTGTGTATTCTGTGATAACAGAATATAATGGAATTCAAAAATTATTCATTTAGATATATGGTCAGTGGAATTCTTTAAGATTAGCTCTCTGGACTAAGGGTTTTTATTTTTTATGTTTCTTTATCTCTAGGTTGAAAAAACATTTAGTGATTGCTATTGACTGAAAACTGTGTATGTACTAACTTAAAAAGATAAAGTTGTATGAACCTATAAAAAAGCATTTTAGATTGTGACATTGTGATAGCAGTATAAAGGAGCATTAAATGAAGGATAATGTAGCTTTACTGGGTTGCAGAGCTCACTAGAATTATTTTTTTTTAAGGAATTCCAGTCGATGTCGCGGTTAACATCTTCATTAACAGCTTTGGGTCAATTCAAGAGACGACTATGGTAAGAGTGAAATTAAATTCATGTAGTACACATGGAGATTTTCTTATTAAATTAAATTTCAGACTGAGGATTATGGATTATAAACCAGAAATAATTGTTGTGGTTGCAGACACTGAGAATTAAGTAAGTGGGGTTAGGGATTGACTGACTGTGCTTTATGCCATAAACCTAAACCTGTTAATCTATTTCACTCTATGTGTGTCCACAGGCTATTGTAGCTTTTAGAATCTGATTTACATGAAAAGAAATCCTTGATTTCTAAGATGCAAGAGATAGACCAGTTTCCATAAATTATCAAATTAATTGGAAGAACCCACTTGGTAGTATGAATTAAAGAATCTTTTGAGCTATTACATAGGTTGCTTGATGTGTTAATTGAAGAACTCCAAACCACTAGGATTGTGTATGAGAGAAAAAGAACAGGCATGCATGGGGATGAGACCTATAGGTTCTTTGTTTTATGTAGATCTGAGGATGGAAGTAAATCATAGAGGAATACAAGGAGGAGTAATAAAGGAATAGACTACCAATGACCATAGCCTTACTCCTGTTTATTTACTGCATGAGAAAGATAAACTGGGGAGTGAAGTTTCTAAAAATGGGTTTCCAGTTCAGCCAGAAAATTTCAATATGTCCATAACAGAACAAAATAATCCTCATTGCAATTTTGGTTTCTTTTGTTTCTTTGGGAAATAAAATCAACTTCAAAATAGGAATTGCTTCAGCAAACCCCTTTCTGATATTTTGGGACTTGTAGATCTTTTTTTGCAATGGTGTTTCCAATAAATATTATCAAAAATATTGCCTAAAAAGACATTTAGTTATTGAAGATGTCCTGACCTAATCAGGTTTTCCTTTTGTGTAAAAAAGAGGGCAATGCACCATGTTGTGCCAGTGTATGGAAAGCCACAGCCACAACATGCACTGAGTGGGAATTCTGAGGCATTCCCCGCTTGCTTTGGTGACCTGCTGCATCTAAAACGTTGAGGCAGTTCCCAAAATCAAGTTGCTTTTTTTAATGCTGTGACTAAGGCAGCATTCTGACTCATAATGGCAGAGAAGCAATAAACGACAATACCACTAATAAGCAGTAAAACACATTTTGTTGTTGTTGGAAGTGACCACTTAAAATTCAGAACAAGCTTATATGTTACCCTAATGACATTTCAATAGGACTGCGGAGCTACTCAAAGTTGAAACAGACGTGGTGGCTGGAACAGCTTTTGAACAGCTTGGCCAGAAATTTCTGTTTCTTTAGCTAGGAGTGGATAAAAACTTATGTTTGATTGCAAATGATAGTAAGTCAACTAATGGCATTAGTGGGAACTAATATCAAAACAAAAAAAATGTAAGCTTGCCCAAAAGGCCAGGAGATTTATTCCTGAAAACAAGAAGAGGACTCAAGTTTAAAGAGGGGCATGGAGGAAGACCAGGAAAGTAGGAGTGAGATAAGTGTCCTAAGACGACAAGCATATTAGGCCAGACAGCCTTTCAAGTTTCTGAAATTAATTGCATGCTTTAAAAAGTGACATTTAAAGAAGATTTTTTACAATTCATCCAGATTCAAATAGTAACAAAATGTGAATGTGAGGGATGTGCTTCCCCCCACCCCCTCCAAAAAAAAAAAAGAAGTATGCTCTCTACAGCTATATATGCCTGTCTGTGCCTTCCTCATATGGTCAGTCACAAATTTGCTAGGGTGGGCTGTAAGATGAGTCATGCTCTCCTCCATAATTCAGAATTTTAGACACCATCCTTAATTCATTATTTTCATTTAGATTTCTATGTCTAGCTGATCACAATGATAGCTAAGTATGTTTATGTGAAATTTGGATTACTTCTTGATTGCTTTGATATAACAGAGCAAGCACTGACAAAATAAGCAGTCAATCTGTTCTTCCATGTATTACTTGGAAAACGCTTCCTGCTGCAGTGGGCATTGGGCATTCAGGAATAACAGCTCTCTTGAGGATAGGTTGGTACTTGTCTTCAAATGGTCTGGGTAATAAACCAGGCAGTAGAAATGGGTCCCTTAGACTAGGAAAAGACTTGCACCTCCAGAATCACAGGAAAAATATTTCCTGGACTTGAGGCACCAAGTCTGTAAAGGGTCAGAGGGGCCTCTTGTGTTCAGAAAAGGAGATATTTACAGGAGTACCAGAACTGCTGAAAAGGCTCCTTGGTGCTGGAGAAGAGAGTGGCTGGCTACATCTCTACTGTCTCCAGTGTTGGTGAGAATCATGAGGAATATTGATTTGTAGACTGTCTAAAATTGCCAGAAGCTGCTAAACTGGTTGGAGTGATATCATTACTGATAGCAAAATTTGTAAAATAATATGTTTCTAAGTATTTCAGTCAATTAATTATTGTGATGATATTTTGCTTTCTAGATACTTCTAGCTGTAATAATTGAACTCAGAAGTTTTTGCAGAATCTGTGTAGGGGTAAAGCATCCTGCCATAGCCATGCTAAAGCAATAATTCCTTCTTCTGGGTAACGGAAGAGTGGGGAAAAAGAATAATGAGTACCAGATGATTGGAAGTAAGGTTGTGGTAGAAGGCCCAACAAACAAATGTGTAGAGTGCCAGTGAGAAAATGCCTTGCTTGCTGTCCTTCTGGTCCTGTGATAATTATATTCTTAGCTGTGCAGCTGGCTCATCTTCAAGAAAAAGTAGAGATTACCTCCCTCTGAATTAAAGTTCACTAAATTTGAAGAGAGAAAGGAATTTCTTAATATAGTAAAGCATCCACATGTTTGAAGTTAGAGTGTTTTAAAGCAAGCTAGTACCCATTTTGTGGGTCCTATGCCCAGAAGCCCATATTGCTTTAATCAAGCCCCTGTGAAGAATCAGAAGGGCAAATGTTTGCTCTTTGTCTAGAATGGATAGTGTTCATCCACTAAAAACTAGGCAAAAGAATTAGTTAACTACAGAGAGAATCAGAATTTGTACAAATAAAAATAAGAGCTTATGCTAGAGCTGCTACCTTCCAGTAAGGTCCCTTTATCTTGAATCCTGTGTCTTGTTTCCTACTAATCATTAGACCACTTGTCTAGGATCCCATGTTAACTCTGTTTCTGAGTTTTCACATGTTTCTTCAGACTGCACATTTGTGGTATAATATGGTGATTATGTCACATTTAGAAACTGTTTTAAACTGGATGGCCAGTCAAAGATTCCTAAGGATAGAGAGTTTCTGGTATAAATACCCATAGGGCTATAATATTTTTTTCAGTGATGATGATCTGACTCTCTGTCTACAGAATCTATGTTCAAGGGTTTTGCTTGCAGTGTGACCTTTCTTCACTGACTCAAATGACAAAACACCACTTCTTCCTTCTCCTTTACTTTAAAACCTTTCAGAAGGGTCTTTTTAATATCCATGAATATAAAAAAAAATCAGTTTCCTTATTTTCATCTTAACAATTACATTTTCTGCTTCGTTAAAAGGAAGCATTATTGTGTTGCCTTTCTTTGTGTGAGTGCAGTTTATGTGGTAAGTGTTTCGTGTTCTTCTATGTGCTTCATTTTGCAGAGAGATGTATAGGCTGTGCTTGCTTTCTGGCCTGAGGTATATTTCTGGCCACATGCCCACTATTTAGTAGACTTTTAAAATATTTCCTAGAATGCCTCCCAGCCTCCCTGAAAACAACTTGCCTTCTGTTGGAGTTGCATGGGAAAACAAAGCCCTGTAAAATACTTCTGTTTCTTTCTACCTGACAGGTTCTCTTAGCTGTAATGCTGATGAGTATCTCTTTCATCCTCTTCCCTGAGTTTCAGGCTTTTTAGTTGCTGTTTGACTCTTCTTTACTCTAAAATGCCAGCCACTCTGCAATATTCAAAAAACGTTTGTAAAATGTACAGCAGGAAAAACCATGTTCTCCATGCAGACTGCTTCTTCAGCCCCTGTTCAGCCTAATTGTAGTGCACTTACTGAATCTTAAAATTCATTGTGCAAATTTGAGAGAACTGGTTACAGACTTCTTTCAAGACAGATTTATACCAGATCACAGTCTTTACTACTGCCAGATGCTGTAATAGTGCATATTCTTCTAAGAGCAGCCCTTTTGCACATTGTTGTCTGGCTAGCCACAGTTTTTTATTGTGACATCTCTTTGCTTCCATCTAGATTTTCCATATTGCCTCAAGTATGTGGTGGCCTTCCTCTCCAACTACCCCTGTCAAGATCTCTAGTTTAGGCCTGAACCTCCCCATTTTAGATTAATGGGATTTTTCCTCCTTTGAGTTAAATGGGGACAGACTCAAGTCCTTAAAATGTCAAAACATCCGATTGGTATTTAAGTTCATTTGTATTAGAGCAAGGAAGGAAATAAAATAGCATACACCTGATCTTACTTCCAATTCTTATTTTGCCAGTGCATTCTGCTTTTCAGTGATGTAAGCAACTCCTTCTACTGAATGGGTAAGCTGAAGGCAAGTGTTAGACAGTGCTTATCATTTGCCTATGGCTTTGAGAAGGCATCTTATTTTGTTTAAAATTAGGGTAATGCACTTGTTTATGGGGAAATTGAGTTCAGTGTAACGAATAGTGTAATGCTTGTGAGCATGAATGGTATGCAGTATTTATCTCATATGGTTTACAGTAATTTTTTTCACTGAGACAAGAAGTGCATATGGAATGGGAACTTCAGCAACAAGCAAGTAAAGGAAATTTTCAATTATATACATATAATTGAAAAGATGCTTTCTGAGAGAATGACCTGAATTCCCTCCAGTTATGAAGCTTCTCTATGAGAGCCTTCCAGTGCAAATTCACTTCATATTAACTTTTTTTTTTTTTTTTTTGCTTCTTCTTTACTTTGGCAAGGCAATATAGGTCTTTGTATAAGTAAGAGTCAGACTATGTATATTTTCTCCAAAACCAACTACCAAAAAGTAACAAGTACTTAGTTTTGATGCTTTGATTTTCCTTACAATGCGGTAAGGAAAAATATTACACAGTATAGTGTAATAAAGAAGTATCTGGGCTAATTTAACTGGTGGACTGGACATTGGAAAGTGGGCACTATATTTAAATTTACAGAGCAAATCAACAGAATAAATTATTCTGCATGAGGTCTTAGCCAAGTTGACTCCTTCTGGTTGAAGTTAGCATGAGTATCTCAATATGGCACATGCTTTGGACTGTAAATGTAGTAAGTAAAACAGAAGATAATTCCCACTGTATCAACAAAAATGTGTAAGAGTTATTGACATGTAGAATAAAAAACTTCATAAAATTAGTTTGTGTGCAAGATCCATTGACAAACCAAAAATATGTCAAGAACCTTCACTCACAGATTTCTAGCATTTTGCTGTAATTGTAGAGCAGTAACAGTGTTTTCACTGCTCTGAAAGACACAGCCCTTGTCTCAGGAGGCTTTGTACCTAATAGACAATTATGAAAAAACTAAGCATGCTGTAGAAGGCAACTAGGAAGACTGGAGATAGAAATTACCTTGCATACAAAATTTTGGTTTATTTTTTTGGGTTTGTTTAACTTTATTTCAACAATGACTTTATTCTTTTTCTGTATGTGCTCTTCCTAGTTTACATATACATCAAAAAGAGGCACTGGCTTAAATGTAAATGTGAAAAACAGAAAGACTTAAGAGATAAGACTGAGAAATCATAGCTGACATTCTAGGTCAGATTTTTCCTTTGGATGCACACAGCTTTCACTAAGGACAGAACACGTGCAGGGTATCATTTTGCCCTGAGACACATGCTACTCCAATTCCCAAAAGCAAAATTAGGTTCTTATTGAACATGGCTCTACTACTGTCCGTCCTTCAGCCAGAGTCCTACTGAATCCAGAAAGAAATTTCCTCTGTAAAGCCTTGATTTTGTCTCTTTGAGACTGATTCTCTTTTTCCTTTCATACCTGCTACCTCTGTACTTATGTTGCAAGCTGCATTAGATTTCCCATTACCAAAATAGTCCTGGATCACTGTTAGAAGGTCTGAGGCTCTATTCTGGGTGTGTAGTATAAAATATGCTATCTACCTTGTCTGTTTCCTGCTTTTATAGTGTGATGTTTTGCCATCAGTGTGCCACTTTACCAAATGGAGAATAAACTGGAATTGGCACTCACAGGATATCCTGATAGAAGTGATATCATGCCTGCTGCCTGCAGCCATTTAGTGTAGTCAAGCTATGGCCTCTCTCTGCCCTGCTGCATGCTTTTCTCTATGCCTGGGTAACAGGGGCTGCTCCTGAAGGGATGCAAAATGATTCTGGGATGGCAATTTAGTCCTTTGTTTTAAAAAAGTTGCTCTATTCAAAACATGAGTGAGATGTAATCTAATTGTTTGTAGTAAAGTCTGTTAAACATAACACTTTGTAATGTAATTTGAATAGTGATTACTGTCTTTGTGGAAGAAAAATCAGTGCATAAATTGTTTTTCTCTTCTGAGTCTGATAGAATGTTTTTATTTCTCTGTGGGGGTTTTGCTAGATTTTTGGCTAGTCTAATATTTGTTTATTCTTCCCATTAGGATTACAGAGTCAACATCTTTCTAAGACAGAAGTGGAATGACCCCAGACTCAAACTGCCCAATGACTGGAGAGGTTCAGATACTCTGACAGTGGACCCAACTATGTTTAAGTGTCTTTGGAAGCCGGACTTATTCTTTGCAAATGAAAAAAATGCTAACTTCCATGATGTCACACAAGAAAATATCCTTCTTTTTATATTTCGAGATGGAGATGTCCTAGTCAGCATGAGGTATTTTATTTATATATTTCCACTGTTTTTTTAAGTGACTTTATGTGAAATAAATATGCTGTGTTAGCCTAGGTAATGTAATACAATTTATGACTAATATTTAAATGTATATGACAGTTTGTATACAATGCTACAATAAATTAAGTATGTGTAAAGAAATCAGATGAAGGTGTTTTAAAGCATGCCAGTTGATAGCACTTCAGGTACGAGAAGTTTGAAGTGTATGTACATTTGTATATCGTGTTACGCTAACACACTGAGCTAGTATTATTGGAAACTAAATTTAAATCCTTTTGATAATTTCTTAGGTTCCTAGAAGCATAATGGAGTGGATAATATATCTAAAACAAAGCCTTCAGTAAAACAGTATAAGTTGCACACTACTTGAATTTCTACAGCAACTAAAGTAAATTATGATTACTTACTAAAGATATAGGGAAAGGCAGAAATGCCAGGATTTGTGAATATGTGTTTTGTAAAAGTACTGTGAAATAATCCTGATTAAGTTCTATGCCTTATGGGATATAATTTTTTTCAGAGGACTCCAAATTGGTGTTCAATTTAATTGAAATCGGCATATCCTTTTTTGGTGGTTTGACTTGATTTATCAAAGGTATACATGATGCTACAGAAATAGTCATCCAGTGAAAACAGCAAATGAGTTGATTAAAAAGGAGGTCATAGTGAGCTATAGATCTGTAGAGTTTTTAGTTTGTAGAGATTAGGCTCAATTTCCTAAAAGAAAGTGAATTTTCTTCTGGTGTGAGCTGTAACATATTGCCCTGATAGGTATAAAAATTTTTGTCTGAATATACTGCAATATTACCTTTAAGAGGGAACCACTTCAGAAGCTGGGGTCACATGAGCTACTTCTTCATGGAGTAGAAATGTATAGAAAAAAGAGGAAACAATATGAATGAGTTGGAGTTCTTTTTTGCCCATTTCAAAACAGGATGAGAAAAGTCAGTCTCAAGACTATTGCTGTCAGTGATCAGAAAAGAAAATACATTGGGCAATCAAAGCATTTCATTTGGCTTTCTCTGAAGGTCTTGGTTTTGATTTCAGCTGCTTCTGTACCAGGTGTAGAAGTGTGTAGAAATTAATGTTTCAAAGTAGAAAATAACTTTCAGCTATGAAAGAAGCTTTCCATTTGAAAGAGCAAATGTTAAATGAAACTGAAACATTTTTCAAGTATTTTTTTCCAGGTTGCAGCTATTTATAAATAAGCTTAATAGGAAGGTTAATGATTAGTGAATATTGAGTGAATGGCAGTGTTTCTGATGGCAAATTTATTCCCTGAAAACTTGAAAATCAGAAAACCAGGTTCAATAAAGTTAGAAATTATTGTCATCTTCTAAAAATACTCTGTTTATTTTAATAGCACACTATAATCTTACATGATATGTATGCAGGTAAGATGAATTTTTTGAGACTGTGGTTTGGTGACATTTTTAAAATATGTAATTTCTATGTCTCATGTTTTTAATTTATGAGATATTATGAAGTATAAATGAAAGGCTCACCAGTTGTCTAAATACTTGCATGACAAATGTGTATGAGAGAAAGCTCTTGCACAAATACTTAAGAATTAGGAAACTGAATGCAGGAATAGACAGCTACTGCTCACATCAGGGGAAGTAAATAGTAGACTCCCATAAAAAAAATCTCTTCTCTGTGTGCTTTTCAGCATAAATCATCTGAAAAACTGTGAATTTGTAAGTGCATTTGATGATACCAAAAAATGCAGAATGGTAAAGATAGGAGACAGCAGTGAGAACTACAAAATAATTTAATAACTAGGCATTTAAGTATGGGATGAAATTGAATGTAAACAACTGGAAATGATGCATGAGGGAAAAAATTATTTTAATTTCACATAAAACCTGATTGATTTTGAGGTCGTTATTACCAGCTAAGAAAATTAGCTTTGAGTAGTAATAGTTAGTTCTCTGAAGATGTCAGCTAATAGCTCAGTATGGTTTGAGAAAGTGAGTTGAATTTTTGGAAGTATTAGGGATTCAAGAGAGTGTTATGCCACTGCATAAATCCATCTTGAATGCATTTCTGGTCTTCCAGCTGTAGAAAGGGAGGCAGGGATGGTCAAAGGTATGGAACAACTGAGCAAGGCTGAACTTTCCACACTGGAAAAGACAAATTAATTGAAGAGGTGGCATAGAGATCTCTGAATCACAAATGGCACAGAGAGAATGGATGGACATTGATTTTTCTGCCTTCTCTCGCAGTAAAAGAACTATGAGACAGACTGACGACAGATAAAATGTGTGATTAGGGAGAAGTCAGTAGCAGCTTACCTATGGTGTTCTTTCCCGCCAGATGCTGTGCATGTTAGAGTTTATGTGGTGTTGTGGTTTAACCCCAGCTGGCAACTAAGTACCACTTGCTCACTTCCTCCTGACCCCGATGGGATGGGGAGGAGAAGCAGGAAAATAAAGCCCATAAAAGTTGTGGGTCGAGAACAGCTTAACAACTGATGTGAAGTAAAACAAAATAAAAGTATTAATGCTAATACTAATTGTAATAAGGACAGGGGGAGAGAGACATAAAACCCAAGAGAAAGAAGTGATGCAAAATAAAATTGCTCACTACCTGCTGACTGATGCCCACCCCTTCCCTGCTGCCTCCCATCTCCTTGTGCACCTGCTCACTGGCAGAGTATGGGAAACTGAAAAGTCCTTGATTTAGGATAAGCACTACTGAGCAACATCCGGAAACATCAGTGTGTTATCCACGTTATTCTCATACTGAGCCCAAAACACAGCAATAGAAAAAAAATTAACTCTGTCCCAGCTGAAACCAGGACACCTAGATTCCAGAAAGCAGCTGGAAGCAAAGCAACGTCTTGGAGACCAAAAAATCTCTGAGATTCCTTAAATAATAAAGAATTACTTCTGATTTAGTGAGTCCTTGAGGTGCCACTTTTGGGATGTTGCTGGATATCTGGCAAAATAACATTTCCAGATTACTGTAGTGTCATATTCTTCTTTAGAAGTCTGCCACTGGCCAATGCTGGAGACTCTGTTCTGTACGGACATTTGGTTTGGTTATTCTTATGACCTATATGTATATTGTCTCATATTAGTAGTTCTCCAATTTGTGAACTATGTGTTTAAAACCCTCTGTAAAATTTTATTCTCTTATTCTGTACTAGAGATATCTCCATTTGAAACTGCTAATTATAACTTTTAAATTTTGTTTCTGCTCTTTTAGAAGATGAAAATCAAATACCTGTGACTTTTTCTTTCTCATGGCCATCTACTGCTTACCTGGCAGCTCACACTGTTTTTAAATACCGTTTCTGTATTTTCAGATTGTCTATTACGCTGTCATGCCCTTTGGACTTGACCTTGTTTCCCATGGATACACAGCGCTGCAAGATGCAATTGGAAAGCTGTATGTAAATCACTCTGTGCATAATAACAATTCTTTCTAGGCCTGCATGAGAATCAAACAAAAATTATCAATTCTGTATACTTCATCTCAACATTTTTAATAAGTCATTGAATTGATACTCACTGGTTCCTACCAATGTAAATTTCCCTATCAAAGATGTTTCTTATAGTTATGGCACTGTGCACTCTTAGTTTTAGCTTTTGCTATCAACCAAAATGACAACTGAGGACTTTTATAAAAGTGATTACCATAAACGTAGACAAATGGAAACACATATCATTTGAAAAAAAGAATGGCTTTGCCAGGTAGTTTTAACTTCCACAGCATGTGCTTACTTTGTAGATCGTTGGGGCCCAATATATCCCCTTGCATTGATGTTTGGTATTGTTTGGAACTCCTTTGATATAGTACTAAAGGAAAAGCAGTGAGATCATTTAGTATGAAACCTTTTGAAAGTGGTTTTAGGATGTGTTGTGGATGTAGTCAGGCATCTATTCCTGGTCTCTAGGTGATTTAATCTTACAGCAGGGCAGATGGGTCACATCTCTGAAGGGCTTCATGCCATGCTGGAAGTTGCAGACAAAATGTTTCTGAAATCTATCTTCCTTCCTGTGCCCCAGGTACACAGGTCCCTACTCAACTACAGCTTTTTCCAACACTTTGACCCCTAGTGATCCCACTTGCATGGTGATTCTGTTTTCCTGAATAAGGATGAGCATGAAGCAGGGAGAAGGAGAGGAACTTGTTCTAATTGCTCCTGCTGTAACAGAAAAACTCATTCAGCTCTTACTCCAGCAGGTCTGGTGGGAGAGGTGACATTAGGGAAAGGAAGTCACAAGTGAAGAAAAAGCAAGGTTAACCAAAGCTGGGCAGGGCATCACAGTGGGGACAAGTGATAATTATAATGATGATGATGATGATGATAATAAGAATAATAATAGTAATAATAATAATGGAGTTTTACAATTTAGTTTTTGATTGCCAGAATTTATCTTTAGAATTTAATATGTCCATAGTAGTTTTGCTCATCACTACTATGTATGCACATTAGCTGAAGTAAACTCTTAAGGTAAACCCAAATCAGTTTGGGGTTAAACTGGAATTAGATAGTAATATTAATGGAAGTTCACTCAAGATTTCTCAGTTGAGGTTGCTTCACAAACATTGCAAGGTATAGTTATTCAAGGATGAATTAATCATTAAAAAATCATGCTAAGAAGATGTATTCAAATTCAGGATGAATTTGCTTCTTTGGAAAGACTGTGCACTATACTTTCTTCTACCTTTTAATTTAGTTATCAAAAGTAAGAAAGGTACACGTGGCTTGCTGTCTGTTCTTCCAGTTCTTTCCCTGTTAGCAAATGGCCTTTTTATCCTTCTTAGGTTATTTTCAAATCAATATTTTGTTTTTACTTGCTAGACTTCAAAATCAGAAAGGCCCCTAGTTGTTATTAAGATGTTCTCATATCCCCAGTTATGATCCCCAGTTCTACATATTCTCTATAGACACAATTTTCACTGTCCAGTAATTGTTATCATAAAGGATCTTGGCAGTTTTGTGATATGCTGTGTTGGAACGGCATGAAAACGATCTTATGAATGAAACATTAAAACAACTTTTTGTTTATATTATGGAGCTTTGAAACATTGTGATTTTTTATTAAATTGTTGTGAATCGTAGAGAGATCATTTATGAACAGTTTCACTTTCTTAATCACAGCTGTTTTTCAAAAATTAGAAAGAATAATGCCTCCAGAGAAAGAATGGCTCTTTAAACATTTTTCCAAGGCTTTGAACTGCAAAACAATGCATTCCAGCTCCATCTTCTTTATGTTTCCTCATCTCTGTTCCCATCAAACACACATTATCTCTGTTTGAATTAAGTTAATCTTTAATGAACAGAAGGTAGCAAAAAAATGGCATGTAAAATCATGATTCTAACTATGCATATTTAAACAATATTGCTTTATTTTTCAATATTGTGAGTCTAACTTTCACTGCCTCTCGCTTGGTGGTGGTGTAGATATACTATTTAGGCACTCAGAGTTTTGCTGAGGTCTGTCCATACTCAGGAAGTCACGAAGGCACTGAGCTGATTTCTGTAGGAGTGCACATCTGCTCTAATTTGTGGTCAAGTATTTCCTGAATGACAATGCTTTCGTGAATCAGGGCTTTTAGTCTGATCAAATAAGCAGAGCAGTTGTTTTACACAAACAACAAGATTTATCACAATAATGGAGTTGTTAAATTCTTTTGAAGTTACTCAGACTCATAAGTACTGTTAAAATTCAGCGTTTTCATATTTTGCTGAAGTAGAGTATGAATGAATATGGAGGCTTGAAAGCTGTGGAAAATAGAGCATTGCTTTCTTTGTTTGAAAAGTACACCCTGTAACAAATATTTCTTAGTCATCCTAATATTGCTGATAATGTAATGTTTCACCCACTCTGCCCTAATTTAGGCCTACACAAAAACGCAGCTGTGGATTATTTGATTTTTGTATTTATTTATTTGAGCAGGAAATAAAAATAAAAAGGCTGTAAGATATATAATACATAGATGCTAGGTTTTCTTGCAGTTTACTGTGACTGAGGTGGAGCTTTAAACAATTATTATTATTATTTTGTTCTTGTAGTTGGTTACACAACTGATGACTTACGGTTTATCTGGCAGTCTGGAGATCCTGTACAGCTAGAGAAAATTGCTCTGCCTCAGTTTGATATTAAAAAGGAGGATATTGAATATGGTAACTGTACCAAGTATTACAAAGGCACAGGTAGGTAATATAAGTGATTTCCTTGGTAAAAAAACTATAAGCTTCCTTCAATTACTGTTTATAGTTAAAGGTTAATATTCCAGTCCATGTCTTCGATTTCGTGGGATAAAATAGATTACTTTAGACTAATGAGTGGTTAATATAATGGTAAGTTTAATATGTGATCACTACAAGCTAATTAAAATATGGAAACATCCAAATTGAAGAAGAGATTGAATGTTTGCCTTGGTCTTGTTTACGTATCTTGTGATCTTACCATCACCATGTTATTTCTGTAGTCCTAATACCTGTTTATGCTTGTAAATGTCTAACTTTTCTGAAAGAATGTTCATGCAAAATCATGCCAGTTGCAGCAAAGTGGGTAAATTTTGATTTTCTGGTTAGACTTTTGTTCCGTAAGTGGATAGTACTGGAGTGTAATTCCAAATGCTTTACCCTGCAGGTTCTTCCATTGTCTAAGTGTTCCAGAAATTCTGTCATTTTTGAAAGGTGCTTGCAATCTCAGCCCTGTATTTATTTATTCCTATGTTTTTTTTAACGTGGGCACAAATTTTTCCAATGGTTTCTGTACTCTGGCTTTTAATGATTTATCTTTTTTACCTTGATTGATTCCTGCCTATGATTATATCCAAACTACTCACACTGTTGCAAGACTTTCTACAAGAACAGGTGTATTTTAGTCAGTGGTTTTGCATCATGTGAATAAATCTCCTATTAAAACTCAACTAGAAAGGCTGTGATGCTGCAGCTTCTGAGGACCCTGTGCAAGTTTCTTGTTGCCTATTCAACTAAAGTGGAGGGTCTGTTAACTTGCAGGTGCTCCTGTGGTAGATTCCAAGCCTGGAGAGATCTCAAGGAACCTTAGCTGATCTCAGACTTAAGAATTTAATTTGAAAAGATAATGAAAATAAAAGTTGGCTTTGTTTTTTAACTGCAGAATGAGCACGTTCTTAACCTAAGGACATAGTTCAGCATCTCCGGTGATTTATAATTTGTAAATAATAAGAAATGAGCTTTCTTCAGAAAAATTCTGCTTTTTTAGAAAGCATATCCTTCAGCTAGCAGTGATTGCATTCAGGATATGGTAAAATCTTACTTAGCAGGAGAAAAATATTTTGTTCTTAATTAAACAATGAATTTACTGAAAAAAAAAGTCTATAAAGTAGTGAAAAACTAAAGGAATGGATTTTGCATTTTCCCAAATGAAATTTGTACAAATGGGAAAATTGAAAACTTATATTCTATTTGTGATAATTTTGAGTTGTGCCCTAAATCTGAAATTAAATGTCTAAAAGAAAATTTAGATATTTCAGCTATTTTTAGGAACCTTAAAGAAAAATATATAAGAATTATACACAAAGAAAATCAGTGGTGTTCTCTCAAGTTTCAGCAACTTGTGACCACAAATGACACTGTGCAAAATGCTCAGTAAAATCTTCACATTCTGTGTGTGTGCACTTTGAACATTGAAGAAAGAAAATGAGAGAACCATTTCTAAAAGTTTTCACAATTCTTTTATTGCAAATCCCTTCTGTTATGAACGTCCATTAAATCTCATAATCAAACCCAGAATTAATACTTCAGTAATGTGAGTGGAATATTTAGTACTCTGAAGTATTTTTAAAGGCTGTTTTCAATAATCTATTCTTAAAATTTACTTGAAAATTCTTATGCTGAAGGTATTTTTTAAAAGCAGATTTCATACACAGAGCTAAAATTAATTCAGCTAAGGATTTTGTCAGATAATCAGGACACGTTTTGCATCAAGGAGCAGATTTTCAAAATTATGGCTTATATAGGAGATTCCTCTCAGCTGCAAAAAAACTTAATCTTTACTGCCTCCTTTTGTCAACTGATGTTTTGTCATACTTACTTAAGTTGAAAGAAGTTCAGTAAATCTGGGCTGCTTTTGTGGCAATACGTTGAATATTTATATTTGCAAATTTCCTGTTATTCATCAATTTTATGAGAGATCAAATTGGTCCTTTTGAGCTGAATGGTGAGAGCAAAAGATATTATAATCTGTCTGATGAAATATTGTTCGAATGAAGACATACAGAATGCATTTCCTACATAACACAAACAAATAATGATTTTGAAGGTCATCCCTCATTTGAAAATAAAACCTAAAAGTATCTGGAAACCATTCAGAAATTATAGAGGGAAGGTTTTTCAGCCAACAGATCACTGAAGATGATAGAATGAACTATAAAATACAGTATAGTGTCTTCTACACAAGGATGTTTTTTCTTAATGGGTTTTGTTTTTTTTTTTTGTTTTGGTGTTTGTATGCCCAGACAGCACTTTCATGATGACTTATCATTGTACAGCACTTAACTGATAAAATATGGAAGATAAATAGAAAACTTTTTTACACATTCTGTCTTCTAAATCAGTTTTGCACCAACTGGATTGATAAATATAGTCTGATCTGAATTTTGAAGTTATTGTAATGTCATATAGGAATGCCTTTTCCTGGTGATAGAAGAGTTTTTGAAATTTTCAGGTTTTTTACGGTGCTGTTGTGTTACTATTAACATAAAAATTCCAGTTCTACTAACTGAGTGAAAATATGGACAGAAATTATTTTCTCATTATCAGACTTCTTGATACCTTTGTTATCTCCAGCAAAACATCTAGTAATTACTACTTTTTTATTGAATTAATCAAACACATATCTTCTGAAATGTTTGTATACTTTGTTTTAAAATATTTGATACATTATTCCTTGTTTGCAAATTTTGCAGCTTTTCTAGAGTATTTTTTAAAATGCCTGTACCAATTTTAGAAGTTACCTGTACCAGCTTTCAGTATTGGGGAAACCTCTGGTTAGAGTCACATTCACAGAACCTCTTTCCATTCTAAACTTTCTAGACTAGTATTTCTTAGTTCATCTTTTGCACAAATTAATGCAAAGTAGGATTTTCAGATAAGCTTAAGCTGGTAGGGCTGCTAGACTCCATTGCTTTTACCTGGACTGCATCTTGAAGTCAGCATCAAGGTAGGAGTCACTTCAGCCTCCTGCTACTGATGTGCTTTGAAAAGATGAAGGGTTTCTTACAGAGCACAAAGTACCACAGCCTGACCACATTTTGTGCTTAAGTAGATCTGTTTTTTGAATTTTTTTCTTTCAAATTAAACTCTTTACCTTTATAAAGAAAATCAAAGCACTGAACTTTTGCTCTTAAACAGAAAAAGACCTGGAAGATATGGATCAGCGGTTCAACTGCAAAGCACATTAAACATTAATGCATTTATTTCTTTAAAGGTTATTACACTTGTGTAGAAGTAATCTTCACTTTAAGAAGACAAGTTGGATTTTACATGATGGGTGTTTATGCTCCTACACTGCTAATTGTTGTTCTGTCCTGGCTGTCATTTTGGATCAATCCTGATGCAAGTGCTGCAAGAGTCCCACTGGGTAACCCACGTTTTCACGTACTTGTCACAATCCGCTGTAACACCATCGAGCCATTCTCAGTTGCTTTGGCTATGTGACACTGGACCCTGAAAGCAACTTCACTTCCATTATCCACTCATCATTTTCACTGAAATCTGCTCATTCCTGTGAACTCCACCTCGAATTAAGACTTCACTTGATAGTAGTTCCAGCATTTGTGTGACAAACACGCTGTCTCTTCTTTCAGCCTGGACAAATCCGATCTATCTACAGGTGTTGCTGCAAACACTGTGGCAATATGCAGTTTGTAGAAATTTCAACATTTGAATAATCAGTAAGAAAGCAGGATGATAAGTAAGGCTCTAAATAGTTACCTCTTGGAGAAGTCTTTCTGAAGATTAATAGAAAACAATGATGTTTGGAAAAGAACTAGAATTCCTGTTACCTGGCTGGCTTTATTTCATTAGAGACTCAGTTCATGAGAGTACTTCAAGCTCATGTACTCAGGCTGCTCAGCACAACACAGTAGGCAGGCCCTTCACTTACTATGAAATAGCAGGACACAGACTTAATAGAAACAATATTATCCTGACTAATTGAATTGTACACAGGACTACAGCTCTGGGGTGGCCAAACCTGCTGACCCCAAGAGCTCAGTGGCATGCAGGGCCAGGCTCTTGCATCCTGACCCTTCTCTGATCTGGATTCCATTTCCCATGTTCTGGCCTTGCAAGGCTCCCTTTTTCCCTAGCAATCCCTCCTCTCTGAGTCCATGCTTTCCAAATTTCCATGTCCCAGGATGTTTAGTACACCTGTTTTCAGTACTCCAGTGGTGCAGTTGCAGAATCCCTTGAGCTGCCTCTCTTCCTCAGAAAGAAACCTTTTACCCCCACTGGAGCTTCCACATCCCCACAGGACGTGACCCCGTGCAGCCTTTTTTTCTTTTATCTTTTTTTTCTTTAGACCTTTAAAAATAGTTGCTTGGGAAGTAGTCTCCATCTGTATTAGTTTCATGAAAAGTAATTAATATAGTCATTTACCTTGAAAAGTTACAAGGTTGTATTACATAATGCAAAACATTAAGAGAACATTTTAAGACAAAAAAGGTGGGGAAAATGTAACATGCATTAAACTAAAAAGAATGAAAGAGGAACTGGAAAATTTTTTCACAGAGTAAACTCGAATCCAAACCAAGCTGTACTGCCAATTTTATAATCCCACGCTTCAAATAGTGAACCAGATAGGCTTATTCATAATATATTAGATTTATAAGACTCTTAGCACAGATTTAAGTAACATGGATGTCTTTGCAGCTAAATATGCATATTTATTTCTTATTTATTTATTTTGTTCACTGTGTTTATTAGCTTCTTTTATGTGTTAGCATTTCTGAAACAATGCATTTTCAAAGATACTTGCCATTGGCCTGGCTATGTGACTTCCTTAATTGCCAGAAAAGAAAAAAAGCATCTAAATCTTACCATCCTTTAGTTGAGTCAGTATTTAGTATGACAGTTATTAACACTGTCACTGGGGTAAGATTTATGTTTCTCAGGTTTCAGGAGAGCAACAAAGTAACTCTTCTAGCTACATCCTTGAGATTGTTGACCTTGAAATATAACAAGATTAACATTTGTGTGTGAAGTAAATGACGCCTAGCCCCAAGAAAGTGTACCATGGCTAGTTACAGATCGCATTAGATGAGCAGCTACTTCAGATCTTTCTGTTTACTTGTTTGTGCTCCTCACTAACATTTGAGCCTTAAGCTTTAGACTGTGATAGGTAAGCACCTAGTGCAGCTGCTGCCAGAGGTGCAACTTAAAATTCGTACTAGGGTCTCCAAGGCCATAGCAATGTTCATCAGGCAGTGTATGGTTGCTGAACAGAATATTTCTGTGCTTCTGTCTCACTTTATTGTTACCTTGAAACCCAGAAGTTTCTTAGACTGAGAGATAACCTTTCATTATAGGAATCTAGACAAATGGAAATTAGCTGCTGGTCGCCACTACCTCAGTTGCTCTACTGAACATGTTAATGAGAGCTCCACAAAACTATTTTCAGCTAGTAGAATTTGTAAGTTAGTTCTGTAGAATTCAGTCCAAGATTGTAAGGTACAGTATTTTAAGGTCTAAAAATTGTACAAATATTTTGGCACTAGGCATGATATCAATTATCATTTATTAAGACAGTAAATACTTTTAAAGTCAGTAGGAAAAAAATTATTATATCCAAGATGTTGAGCTAGTCCATGTCATTGGCTACTTTGGTTATTCAGAAGAATAGAGGCTGCCCTTCAGAAGTCAAGCATAGCCATGCATGGTGCTTGCTGCAGTACATTGCTGGAGAATGAAGAGCGTGCTAGGCACAGGCAGATGCATCCTGTATATGTTAAGAGTCATTATGGCCTTTTTTGTACTTGTTAATGCAGTTCCTTGTGATACATAATTAGGGTTCATACTCAGTCTGCAGGTGTTGGTAAGTGCAAATAATTTTTTTTAAAGAGGAGTGTTCTATGCTCACTTTTTATCCTTATGGGAATATTTGTACGTGAATGCTTCAGATACAGTAGATGGAAAGTAAGCCAGAGTCTACACTGACGATTCTGTTCAGTATTTGCCATATCATTCTGTTCTGAGATAACACATCTGGTCGTTCTTTATTATCCACATGGACAAAAAAAACCAAACAAATCCAGCTTTGCAGTGATACATTGATACCACACATTTATAAAAAAGAATCATAAAATTTTGTGGTTTAAAATTGCATGACTGTAAACATTTCTTTATGCTTCACTGTTTTAAGAACTACTAAATTGTCCATTTGAGATTAATGCCAAATAAAGTATCATATCAATCTTACTGAAATCCAAATGGGAACAGTAGCTAAAGAATGTGTCATTTATGATCAAATAGAAATGAATGTTTTCATGGGCCAATACAGATATTTTTATTTTAATTTACATTTTCTCATCCTCAGTTACTTAAATGGATCTGAAGGAAATCCACTCTCTATGAATGGCAAAATTTTTCATGCAATATAAGAAACACAGTTGAGACTAACCAAGTATCTCCTTTTGGGCAGTATTTTCTATAGACATCAATTCTATTTCATTAAGCTGCCCACTCATAAGCAAAGAGTTTTATCATTAGCATTTACAAAACCAAAATGGGACATTCTGAACTTGGAGTTTGAACTAAGTTTTCCCCATGACAGCCATTTCTGAAGTTAGCTTTTTTCCAAATGCAACTGTTCTTGCTACTGTTTTCACAGAAGCCTGCATGAAATCTTTCTTTGAGGTCAGGCTTGTATTTTGTCTCCTGTGATATGAATCCTGTGTTGATGGTGACATTTGGAAGCCCTATTAGGAGAAATGCGTGTTGAAATCCATAATGAGTATTACCTTTCAACAGCCTTTGCACACATGGGCTTTTTTCATGATGAAGGCTTTATGAAATGCCCTTTATCTAGAAAGCTTCTTCTAGATCCTGGAAGCTCAGCTAAGGAGTGGTTGTAGACCCTCATTCACCTCCACGTTTTCATCTTCTCAGTAAATTGGGAGCACATGCTTTTTGATTTGCTCATACGGCTTTGTTCTTCAGCAAAACTTCCCTTTCACCCAAGGTTTGAATATCATACTTGTGAATAGGTCATTCAGAGAATTGCTCCTGCTATAGCACAGTTTAGATTTCTGGGACAATGACAGACTAAAGGACTTGGAGTCTTTTAGTTTAAGTGTAATATATTTCTCTTCCACCTTCCCAGAATTAGATGCTCATTGTAAGATAAGTCTTTGAAAAACAAGTTTCCCAACTGTGTGATGTGTGATGGGACAGGAAAACCATAACAACCAGTTTAGCCTCACTTGTTTGTTTCTCTATTTATAAAATGAAGGTACTCATTATTAATAATTCATCATTAACTGCACTATCCTACCTAAATGTTCAGTTTGACTTGTTCATTAGCTGAAGGCATGTGCACTTTGTATATCTGCTGCACTGACCGCATTGTGAAGTCCCATTCACTGTTACAAAACATCATTCAGTATTGTCTGTTTCAGAGGAAGAGCACAGCCAGTGTCATTAAAGAGAAGTTTTCTTATTCACTGTATTGTTTTTTTCTTTTTATAGGTATTTTCTCAGTGCTCAGCTTGGCATCTGAATGTACCACTCTTGCCGCTGAACTTCCCAAAGTGTCTTATGTGAAGGCCTTAGATGTCTGGCTGATTGTTTGCCTTCTCTTTGGGTTTGCATCCCTGGTGGAGTATGCTGTGGTTCAGGTAATGCTAAACAATCCAAAGAGAATTGAAGCTGAAAAAGCAAAGATTGCCAAGGCAGAGCAAGCAGAAGGGAAGGGTGGAAATGCTGCCAAGAAGAACACTGTGAATGGCACAGGGACTCCTGTTCACATCAGCACTTTACAGGTAGGAGCTGCAAAGCTTTGTATGCAAAATCAGCATTCTTCTCCATTAACCTAGTTCCAGGAATATACTGTTTGTAATACTTTTGAATAGTGCTTAATCTTGGAAGTGGCCAAGACGTTAAAAACATGCCAGTAACTAATGGCTAGCGATCTGACCAACTGGTCCCTAGTGATTTGGGGTCAGAACTACTAAGTGAAAAATTTGGTTTTTAATGTCCTAGCACCATGGTTGCTGCTTAGCTTCAGGTAAATAAAGTAGCAAGCAGCTTTACAGTTGCTATTTTTCTCATAATAAATAGCAGCTGTCAAACTGTAACTATTCAGGGGATGGAACTCTCAGACAGTATTTGCTGAGAGCATACTCAAATAACACCCAGCTCATTGCTTTTCCCAGAATGGCCACAGCTGCACTGCATTGCATGCCTATGAAGCCAGGAATCCAGAAGTCTTGGCATTTGTAAACAAAAGACAGGTCTGTTTGTGTCAAATGGTTCCTGCATTTCTCGTGTTACCAGATAGAAATTCTGTGTAAATCAGTCAGATTTCATTATATGGATAAAGATGACATGTACATCTTCGCTCAGGCCAAAGTTTTCCATCATGTTGCTGAATTCCTGATATTTTAGAAGTCCATGTTTGTGCTCCAAGAGTTATCCAACATCCCAGTCCAACTGCCTTCAGTCCTAAGTGATATTTATTTGACATTTATTCTGCCGAAGAAAACATATTATTCTAAAACATGTCTAATATGAATTTGGCTTGTCCCTTTCAATGACTCAGCAATTCTGTTGTATAAAATGAAACTATTAGGCCAGATCAGAGTGGTAATATTGGTACGCTGTGACTTCAGTGTTTCTTTAAGGAAGGAGTAGTTTATGCCAGAATGGCTGAAACCCTTTCTTAGTATCAAGCTGTGATTGCCCCATAACTAACTGCTCCCAGTCCAGAAGAACTGCAGGTATTGCAGATTGGGGCACTTAACTACTGTAATTCTCATCTGGTAGAAGAATCTTTGGGAACAGTTCTGGCAAGCAACAAGTCTCAGCTTAGAGTAGCCCCATGACTGCTTTGACTTGTGTCACAAGTCATTCCCCAAGCCCAGGCAACATGAGAACTGTGCAGAGAGAAAATGGCTCTGCTAGAGTTTTGCTTTTCCTGAACTCAAGGTGGTAATTTTGCATTCAGCAATATGCAGGTCCCAGATTCAGCTGTTTCTTCTGACAAAATAGTTGCAAAAATCCAGCAGAGCAGCATAAAATATATTTTTCCTATTTCCAGTACTTTAAAGTGTTAAGTGTTCAGCTTGATCAATGACACGTTTAACAAAAAACTACAGTTTTTCAGTAGTGTGAACAAAACCAATTGCTAAACTACTGAGTCTCCTTGGTATGCACACCCTTTAAGGCACATGCCATTGTCATATCCACGTGGAAAACAGAATTATATCTTTTATCATGTATGCTGTGCTCTCATATTTTAATTTTTTTTTCAAGAAGGCACTGGTATACAGTGTGTTTTAAGACTTAGAAGAAGGGGAATCATTATCCACAGAAGTTCAGCAGTGTTCCCCATGAATGGTGTCTAGCAGTAGGCTTAAGGTTTTTAGAAAACAGACTTGAGTCTGCCCTCCTCCTCCACGATCTTGAAATGTCAGCCTCAGCTTCTCACGTTTGACCTGCACTTTTCAGGGTCTTCCCAGTTTGTTATGAGAGACCTTTAACATTCCAGTAGCTTCTGATGATCTTTATACAGAGATTATTTTTTTTTTTTAATTTATTTACCAAGACAGAGTGGAAATAAGTATTCATTGCTGTAAAAGTTGGTCATGTGGCTGAGTGGCTCAAGGCTAATGATCCAGCTTGAATTAATCCACCTGCTTTGAAGCACAACCTACCAGAGGAAAGGTATCCTGGGCTGGTAATTTCTGGGAAGATGACCAGGCTGAGATAAAAAAAGGCCCCAGACCAATGAATCATATGACACCAGGATATGGTAGGACAGTGATGTTAGATTTTATATATTTGAAAGCTATAAATCTGCCTAGATGAAAACTCCCTCTCTGAACCTGCTACCACGTAGGAGTATTTTGAAAGTTCTCAGCCCTGGAAAAGCCTGTACTAAAGTCCTAAATGAGAACAGGTGTAAATCTTTTGGTAGCTCTGACTCCTAATCCAAAACTAGGCCTGCCCCACAAAATTTGGATTGCTCCCATACAGACCTAGTAATGATCAAGTAGAGAATGCATTTGTCATATGGAAAATATGCGAGGGAGAGAAACATTAAAGAAGCAGGTAATGGAAAAAAACTGTATGTTGAAAGGCTTAAAGAATACAAAACAAAAAGAGGCCAGAGTGCTGTCCCAGAACTTCAGGAGCTGTTTCTCATCAGGGTCATGTAGGATTGTGTAGGAGGCAAGAGCAATACTTTGCTAAATGTCTGGAAAAACTTAGGTGACCCAGTGTATAACTTTAGGAAAAAAGGACGACTTATAACTGCACCCCTGAAATAAGTACACATCCTGCAGAAATGTTTAAGGATGTTCTTTTTCCACATAGAAAGTGATACTCGGGCAAAAGTGACTGAGGGTATAGCTGGAAATGTCAGCATAGCTAGGCTCGAAACAGTGGATAGACCAGATGGGACTTGAAGGTAAAGCCAACAGAAAAGACAAGGAAAGAAAGCAGAAAACTCCAAATGGAGAAAACCAGAGCTGAATAATTCCATTTATAAGTGTTTCTCCTGTTTAGATTAAGCTCTTACATATTATGAAACATGAAGTGAATAATGCTTATACATACCTGTAAGTTATTAAAGGGGAATCAAATTTAAAAAGGGAAGTTACTTTATGTCACTTTAAAATGCCTCTGATCCTGATGCCATGACAGTTTGTGTTCCCCGAGCAGAAAGTTGCACTCTTTCTGCTTTTGCAGTGTAGTAGCAGTGATGTCTCTGCAGGAGATTTGGGAAAAGGGCCTGCATGTGAGGTACAGGGGGATTGCTAGGTTGAGAAGATCCTTGGTGTGGGGAGGATCAGAGGGAAGCAAGTGAAGCAATCAGACATCCCTGGTTCCAGTCTTCATGGAACAACTTGTTTTCATGTGCTTGCTCCATTTGTGAAAGTTAAAATGGTATCTGGTTTGGAGACTTGGCATATTTAATATTAGTAAAAAAACAAAACTACATGATAATCCCTAAAAATGCAAGCAGCTATTGTTCCATTTTTATGGAGTAAAGGGATAAGCTTTTCAGTGTATCTTAAACATTAAAAGCTTAATGTAATTCATAATTGCAGGCTAGGAGAAGAGATTCCCTGTAACCAAACCTACAAGACTCCACTGAAAGTTTTCAGCAGAAAGCACTTTTGGCACTGTGTCAATAGTCAGTGATCATGACTGATAGTCAACAACAGTGACAGTGAAGATGGAAGGGTGAAAATAGTACTCACAATTTGCCAATCACCCAAAGATGGAGAAAGGCTTCTGTGGATGTATAGCTACTTCTCTTCTCCACCAGATCCTGGGAACTGGCTGATGTAAAAGCTGCATGTTGCTAGCATACGCCAACCCCTCAAGTCCATGCTTTATGAGTCATGCTCCCTCCAACAAAAACCCTTGAAATGTCAGTGCCATTTTAAACCCAGAGGTTTATCAATATGACTGTCTGATTAAAGTCAAGTGGTCTGTCTGTCAAGATCACCCTGAATCTGTAGGGTAAAAAAAGAGAAAATAAGCACTTCTGATTTGTTTTTCTAGGAGAAGCAATGGCTATGCACTTACAGGCAAAAAGCCATGAGAAAATACAGCTTGGCTCCCTTAGCTCATAGCGGCTGCAAGTAGATGCTGTTCTGGGCACAGGAGAAAATTATGCAACCTGGTGATAACTGCTTGCACTGGCTTTTTATTGGGAATCCTCAGTAGGAGTTTGCATGTGTTTCCTAGCAATGAAACATCATACAGTGAGAAAAACAAGCAAAAAGGGAAATGTTTTGAAGATGAATCAGTTTCTTTTTGCTTTCATTGCTGACGTGATTACAGTGAGAGATTGCACTGTTAACAATAACAACACCCCTCAATTTCAAAAGTTACATTTTCATCAAGCCCATTTATAGAAGCTGTCCCCCACAGATAATGTGCTAATGACTGGAGAGAACATTTGCTAAAAGAATGGTTCTGGCAGATGATGAATAGCACTATGCAAGTGATGGTAATAGTTCTAATGCCAGTTATTTTTAAAAAGAAGTGGTGCTATTGCTTGCTTTATCTTGTCAGAGACATATCTAGGCTCTGAAACCTGAGATGGTTTATGTTCATCTCTAACAAGTTATAATATAGTTGATCACCTGTGGTGACATGGTCTTCCCAGATTTTTCCTCTCAAGTGGCACTCCAGACTCAAATTTTTATTGTAGAACCACAAAAAACCCAGCTTATATTTTACCTTGTACGCAAAACCACAGGCTGCAGCCTATTTTAATAGTTCCTGACAGCATTTCAGGTACAGAGTAGGTACTTTCTGCTCCAGTGACTCCCATATTCATCCTTGGAGATAATTCAAAACACGACTGTAAAAAGGCCCCAAGCAGTCTGCTTTGAGCAGGGGGTTGGACTAGGTGATCTCCAGAGGTCCCTGCCAACCTCAGCTGTGCCGTGATACAGTGATATTTTATGTGTTAATATTTTTTGTCCTGTACTTTGCAAGGAATATTTTGAATATGGTAGCATATACCTGCTGAGCTGCACCAGAAAATACAGTCAGTCTGAATACAGACTAATGCTAAACAATCATTACCTTATTGATGATCTACATCTATCATTATGGCAAGAGCAAGAGAAGAGCATAAAACAAGTGCAGGAAAGATTAATAACAGAGCTTGTTAGAAAACTCCTTCATCTTGTATGGAAGCCCCTTACAGAACTGGCAGCGTTAATGACAGATCTGCTTGCCAAAAGGAGGTTGGGTGCACAACAGCAGTGGAGGTTTTCTGGCAAGGAAGATGTGCTGTGTAGGGCAGGGAATGCGGCATTACAGTGGGGAAGCTCTTCAGCCTGAGGGACACGTGCTGAGCTTGAGAGGCTGCCAGTGCTATAGCAGGTTTGAAGCCTTGCTAGGCGTTGTGGACAATACATTTCTCCTCTCAAAAATGATGACTTTTATATTACACTTCATCTTGATGGATAAAGAGGACTTGATCACAGGATGAACAGTCAGTTGAGAAGGATCTTTAAGGTGATCTCCCAAAACAACTTGAGTCAAGTCTTGGTATTTTTGGTGCTGTGAAAGGTCAGATTTCACAGATTTGAGAACTGTCTAATCTGGATGGAAGAATTTAAACAAAAAATGTGAATGGTGCTGGTGAGCCAATAATGTTCAAACAGCTACAGACCAGAAGTGAAGCTATACTAATTTAACAAAAACCCCAAAACCTAACAAACAGCACAATTGAAAACAAACTCCCCAAAGATTTAAAACTAACTCAGCTTCAAGCATTTCTCTTTCCTTCTCACTGGCAAATGGGGGGTGATGGCTGATATAAAGAACATTAGTGGAGATAATAGTTGTAGGTAAGAAAAGAGATATATGCTTAGCATAACTGAGGGCAATAGGAAGTTGCTTTGCATATACAGCAAGAATACAAAACCTAGTAAGAAGAGCAATGGTACTATACTAGGTAGAGATGCTGTAAGTATCAAGAGTTTGCTGAAAAGGGAAGAGTGTTGAACAAATATTCTGCTCTATGTTTGGGAGAAAGCCAGATATATTCAATCTGAGGACGAAATAGCTCTCATTCACAGTAGCTAGTGAGAATGTTAAACAGTAGCTATTGAAGTTAGACATTTTACAGTCAAGATTTCAGCTTAAGTTGCATCTAGGATTTTTTACAGAGCTAGTCTTTGCTGTGGAACATTAATGTTGATTTTTTAATAAATCCTTTAAAACTGGGAGGGTTCCAAAATACAGCAAGAAGCTAACTTCATGCCAGAACTTTAAAAAGCTAAGTGGCATAGCATGAATAATTATAAGCCTGACATCAATCAGTGGAGAATATTGCATAGCTTACAGGGTGCTGACTAATAATTATTGGTTTTAAGTATTAATTATCTTTAATATTATTCATAATTCACCCACATGTTAGCTAATAAATGGGTCAGTGAAATTAAAGTTGATCGGTGTGTTTATTGATTTAATCAAACAGAATATAACTTTTTTAGTATTATCAGTTAGGTTGACAGAGGTAATGATGCGAAGGTAAGAAACTCTTAAGAACGTTTTTCTTGGCTTCATATATCAGCCTGGTTACATCATCTGAATTATGCAAAATAGAGGTTAGATTTGTTACCATCTCTAAGTACCAGCATTTAATCAGACTAACTGTAGTCATGTCTTGTGTCTGAATATTCAAGCCAAATAAATCCAGGTTAGAAATAAGGTACATATGTTAGTGGAGAACAAGGTCATGGAAAAAATTCTCTATCCTGGATGTTTTGGAAGGAAAATATAGTGTAACTAGTTTGGGCAGGAAATGTGGAAAGTGAGGAGAAGCACCAGAAGCAGCGGAGGCCAAGATGGGGAGTTAATCAATCCTCCCTGCCAGTCTGCATGCACAGGCATCACTTATTCTTTCTTCTCTTTCCCCATTTTCTTCTCACATTATTCCCCTAATTCTGCAACCAAAGGCTTCCTGCAGAGGCACATGTGCTGCAGCTCTGGAGCAGCAGCAGATGCTGAGCTTGGCAGCACGCACCAGTCAGCCTAAATTTTGTAAAAGGTGAGAAAGGATCATTACAAGGGGCCTTCTGGATTCTAGGAGTCATTTTTAGGTACTTCTGAGCTGTTCATCAAAAGACAGGTGTCCTGTCCATCATACCAAACCTAGTCAAGGTGGTCCAGTCCTGGAAGAAACAGGGAACTAGGTCTGTGTTTTGGGCCAAGCCCCAAGAGCCATCACCTTCCTGTGCTCTCCTTGGCCCCCCCACCTCCATGCCAGAGGGCAAAGGATAGCTGTCCAGCTCCCTTGGAAATGTAGGGTGGCCCCACACTATCCCAGAAGCCTTCCCTTCCTAAACAGCTGCTCCCCACCTCCCTGCTGGGGAAAAGCTATAAATCTGGTGGAGCATTCTGTGGGTTGGGTGTGGCCTACAGGTCATGATGCTGGGGCAGGATAAGGCAAATGATATCAAGTATTTCCTGTGTCAGGACAAAGTCAAAAGGATATAACATTTAACAACATTTTACTTTTCTTTACACATCTTCAGTGTAGTACTCAAAAATCAAGTCCTGCAATATCTTTTTTTACAGAAGAGGTTCCTGTAGCCTTTGGTAAATATTTTGTGCAATAAACGTGGAAAATGAGGAAGAGCAGAGGCATTGTTAGGATTATTGTTAGGCTAACAATGCCTCTAGCGCAAAACAAGACAAAGTGAATAAAAAGCAGATAATTATACATATTATATATACTTTAAATTATCTCACGTTGTTTAGGGAAAGCTGTAGGTCAACTGGCGTGAATTTAGATTTAACCTACAGAAACATTAGAGTTGAAGAGATGTATGAGAAGAAATTTAAAATTATGTTTAGGCAGCAGCTGACTAGTAAGCATAAGGATGTCACAGCCAAGGAAGTGGATAAAATTATTTTCAAAAGTAACATATACTTATTACAGAAAAATTTGGGCCATGTTGCTTGTACAAGGAAAATTGTGTCACCCTGATAAATCAGTACTCCAGCTGACACTGAACTAAGCAGAGCTCTGTGTGAATATGCTGTGAACAGTTCTCTGCTTATAAGGCAGAGGTGACCTAGAATCCACTCTCAGTCCTGAATGGGAATGAGAACCGACTTGTAACAGCCTTTAAGGGAGCACTCTAGATACTGCAGTTGGAGCATGAATATTCTGTGCTGTAAATGAGAGAACTTAGGATACAATTAATGTCATTGAGTTTTCAATGTATTGCTGGTAGTATGAGGAATGGACTACAAGTTTTTTAATCCAAAAGGAGGTTTATAATTTCATACATGATTCTATTTCTTGTAGTAGCCTTATTAAATCTTACTGGGTTTGACCATGGAAAAAAAGTAATATTTCTGTGACTCTTCAGCTAACATGCACCCCAGTCCTGAAAGTTCCCTTTTCATTGCACAGGGGTCTGCTTTATATCTTTATTACCTATATCATTGGGTAGGATCTGATTGGAAGGAACATCTCAGATCAGTGAATAAGTCAACCAGGATCACATAATCATGTTTATCTGTGTCTTAGTCACCACCTTACCAGACAGTTTGCCCCTGCTTCTCCAGTAATGAGCACTGTCCTAAGATGTCAGGTCTTTGAAGACTGGGAGATGGCTGTGAGAAATTTGTATATATAGTTTTGTCCTGCCATTAGGGAGCAGCTATCTTGTTTTTCCTTTTTATAACCTGGAGTCTTGATTTTGTCATGGTTTAGGAATTATATTCTCCAATTTAGTACTCCCACTAAAACCATGCACTGCTCCACCTCCTCGCTCCAAATGGAGGCACAAAAGGTAAAGATCTTGTATTGAGATAAGAAAAAATTACTGGAAACAGCAATGAGATAAGAAAACTAACAGATAACAACAGCAATATTAATAATGAAAGGTGTAAGAAAATAAATGGTTCACACGGAAAAATTCCCTGACAGTAGACAACACCGGATGGCTCCACTGCCACAGTTTGTCAACCAGAAGGAACCTCTCTGCTCCAGAAGAGAATCCCTTTCTCCAGCCCTGGCAATGATATGAGGTGATATAGAATAACCTCTGTGCCCTGGCCATGCTCCCTCCTGGCTATTGCAAAAATTAACCCTGGCTGGAAGCAGGACAAACCTGTACCTCCATTTTAGTGCAACAGTTTCAAAATTTACTGCTTTCATGAGAAATCTAACTCTTGAAAATGTGGGGAGGTTTATCCACTGTTTGCAGAAGGAATAGTGCCATGCTTCTCTTCCACCTCGCACTAGCATCAACATTGTCAATAACAGGAGTAAAAGCCCCAGTCAAGGTTCAGGTGCCTTACTGACTGCCTCAGTTCTTTCCATGCAGGATAACTTGCCAATTGTCATACAGAAGCTAATAGTATTCTTCAGAATATTTTTCATTCATCCATAAACCTGGTACTGTATTACACTATTATTATTTCAGTAGTTACAAAATATGAGCATGCAAATATCCCAAGCTATCAGCCAAAACCTGCAGGAAACCATAGTTGGAGAGAGATGAGGGTAAAATACATGAAAGGCATTGTGGAGAAGAGACAGGCTAATGGGAAGAAGGGACAGGCAGCTTTTGGACTTACCAAATTTTAGTGGACCAGTGGCTCCAGGAAGCCTTGGTAAAACTTCCATTTATGTCAGTTGCCCATGTGTATAGCCTGATTTGTGAACTAGCATTTTTTCAACTAACACTCAGGTTATATATGTGAACAAATTCATAGTCTATATTCTTTTTTCTTCTTTTTTTTTTCCCCCCTGCTTTCCTGAGTAGTCCAATTGAAGTGAAAGTTGGGGGGAGGTTTACCCTCCCAAATCACAAAGTACAGTGCCTTGTAAGTCATCTCTAAATCACTTCAAGCTCCCTGAACAGTGTGGGGTTGGTTCTCCTAGAGATGTGTTGAATCTGAAATAAAAACTTTATAAAATCAAGGAAGGAAATATAGGAACACTTTTTTCCCCACAAAAAAACTATTGCTTGATCCCCAAGAGCACTAAAGGAGCTGTAGGAAACACAGGAATTCTGTTGTTGGATTTAGATTTCCCAGTTAAACATTTCTCTAGTGCTGAGAACAGTGTTACATCTGTGTTACTTTTCTTTAGAGAGGCATCAAGCTCTGCAGTTACAAAGAAAGTGCTTCTCACCGTGCAAGGTGGTCACCCTAGGATGAGGATCCTGAGCTGGCAGCTCTTTCAAACCAGAACAGACTGAAATTAATTGCATCCAACATTGAATTTTAGAGTCAATTCTGACTATGGCTTTCACAGTTCAGAGAAATGCAGGTATTCAATAGTATGTGGCCTGCAGGTTCATTGCACAGAGCCAATATCCAAAAATACTCCTCACAGAAATATTCTCTCCCCTTCTATCATCTTAAAATGAAGGAATCTAACTATAGCAGATTGAAGAGCATGAGGCACCTTGTGCATGAAAAATTACACAATTATGAATGTTTGGATTAGCATATATGATTGACTGATCATCCTTAAGTACTTTATAACACAACTATTCCACAAATTGGTCTGATGTAATGTATCCCTATCAACAAGTAATTTCCTATATGTTTGTTTGCAGTGTTCATTAGCAGCTGCATGAAGTTTGCTAATGAGTTGTGTTGAGAAGATCATGATTCCCCTCACTCTTTCTTTCATAGGTTGGTGAGACCAGATGCAAAAAAGTTTGCACTTCGAAATCTGATCTGAGATCCAATGATTTCAGCATCGTTGGAAGCTTGCCAAGGGATTTTGAATTATCAAATTATGACTGTTATGGGAAGCCCATTGAAGTGAACAATGGGCTCGGGAAATCTCAAGCCAAGAACAACAAGAAGCCTCCTCCTCCCAAGCCTGTCATTCCGTCAGCAGCAAAGAGAATCGATCTTTATGCAAGAGCACTGTTCCCTTTTTGCTTCTTGTTCTTCAACGTCATATACTGGTCCATATATTTATGATAAATCTTTTATTTATTTTTCATATGTGTAAAATATAGCCCATTTCATTATCCCTTCCCAGTCATGAAGGCCACTGTGTGAAATTATTTGCATTTGCAAAGCAATATGTTGCTTCTTGATGCCGTGCGATTGTACTGAACATATGGCATCTGAAATTTGAATGAAAGCATGACACTGCAATGTCTGTGCTCTGACCAACTTTGTATATAAATGTACAGCATACATCTTGCTTTAGGAATATATATGAAGGACAATGCCTACTACATCATAAAGCTGAATAACGCTTTTCAGTTATTAGTAACATACAGAAATTTAAAGTGTTTCTGACAATGAAACTGATGTGCACGTTGAGTATTATTAAAATCAGTATTCTAGTATATGTAGTATTTAACAGCTTTTCTGCTGACTTCCAGAGGGGAAAAAAAAACCACCTACCAAACATCTTGTTCTTGTATAATTTCAGCTGGCACAGTTGAATAAAAAGCTAAGGTGTAATTATTATTATTTAGACTTTGTAAGTGAAGGCAGCATCAAATAAGCGGATCTTGTCTATGTGGAAAAATAAAGATCAGAGAACTACGAATTTTGTAAAATCAGCTCATTTAGGAAAAACCCCAACAATTGTGTCCATGAAGCAGGCACACTTATGGTAGAATATACTGACAATAAAACATTGGGCCAAATTTTAACTGCTGTTTCCTTAGGCACAAACTAGATACAGTACATAAAAAACAAACAGACCACTTTCTAGACTGAAGGTATCAGGAGTTTAGGAGAGGCATCACAAAATGCAGCTCAGTATCAGGTTTGTTATACATTTTTACATTACTTTGTCCTCTGGCTCAGTTTCTATAGCATCTGGCAAGCTTGCAGTATGTAAGTCACAATTTTTTTGTTGTTGCATTGAACTCTTATTTGTTTTGGTTTTTTTATCCCCTTGAAAGCTTTCATTTTAAACAAACCGGTTGTCAAGATGAAATCCCATTTTCACCACTAATTGTACCTTTTCTGTTTGCGTGCTAGCTAGCACATAGCCACCAGTAGGAGTGAAAATGTGCCCAAAGGTCTAAGGGGCTGAGACTCTCATGAGCCCTGGTGTGCCTATGTGTTAATTAATGGCTGCCCTCACCAAATCATTGATTTGGCTGCTATGTTGTGGAGAATAAGGTCCTATGCATGAAACAGTTCTGATAGGAGACTGCTTTCCCTTTTCCGGGTAGAAACACTATCCATGGAGACTGCCTAAACATGAACTCCTTGGTGTGCATAGGGCAGGAGCTGTGGTCTTCTGTGATGCCAGGATACATCCCTTCATGAGGGCAGGTCATGAGAAGAAATGCAGCCAAAAGAGAGCTGCATGTAGGTTGGTATCTGAATAGAGTGTGTTTCCTGAGACAGGGGCTTGGCCTCAGCCCATGAGAGCGTGCCATACAGAAATACAACTCTGCTTGTAAAGCTGGGGTGCCACAGCTAGTTTCGATATGAAAATAAGGCAGTTCTCACTAACTTTGCAGTTCATAAAAGGAAATCTGGACTGCTGGCCCCTCATAGGCTAGGAAGGGACTGGTTTAAGTACATGAAGCCTTCCATAGTGTGGAAACAAACAATCCCCCTTGTTGCACTACATTTCTGGCATGTCCAGGGTGTGTTGAGACAATGCAGGCCACAAGTTGGACTGTTGGATCACTTGGAAGTTGCCCACCACAAGAATGCTGTCCACATACAGCAATCCTGCTCAAAGGTGGGAATATAAGAAGAGGAATGGCATGCCACACTGGCCTCACTGGACATCTGGTGGACCTGCATGCCCAGGGCTTTTTTGAACCACTGTGACTTTGTGATCAATGGGCTGGCTGCGATGATTTGTGTTTGGTTGAGGAGATCTGCTCTTCACAGGATGGTCATGTGCACTCCGCCAGCTTGCTGCCCACTGTCTCATGGAGGTTTCAGGCAGCCCCTCTTCCAGGTGGCCGCAGTTTGTCCTTTGGATTTCTTTATGATCCAAAGAAATGGAAGGCAAATCCCAGATGGTATTGAGCTGTGTTGAATGGGGTCTGAGGGAAATTATATCTTTAAGGTCTAGTTCAAAGTTTTAATATTTCTGTTAGTTGGAGGTAATTGCAGAATTGTCAGAGACTCTAAGAAGCAATAAGGGCAAGTGAAAGAGAGGAAGGAAGAGGGGGGAAATTTTATACATACAGAATGGTATATTTATAGACATTATTTATTCTCATACTTGTATTTTTTCTTACAGTACTAGAAGGCAAAAAAAATAATTACCTTGTGTTGGAAATTATATGAATTTTGGAAGATAATTTTTGTTAGAACTCTTATTAAATGATTTATCTGTAATTAATGTCCACATTCTATCTGTAAAATCTCAATTATAGATTTTATTGTTAAATTAATCTTTGTTCCTTCTTGCTTTCCTGCTTACTTGATGGCTTTTGTGTTTTATCATAAAACATTTAGTCAATAATACACTATAATTGCTTTCCAACTCACACAAAGGGAAGCAAAAGGAATTCATATTGTTCAGATAAAGGCTTTTTGTTCATTACAGCTCAAAAACTAAGGCCAGAAGCAAAGTTTAACAGCAAATTTGAAACTAAATTTAAAATGAACCAGTATCAGCTATAAAGGATTCATTTTCTTTTTACTTACACTAGATAATATTGCCATATTTGTATTACCTTGGAATATATTAGCAGTAATAATTGATTTATTTTATTTTTCTGCTTTCCACTAAAGGTCATCAAGAGTTTTGCATACCATCTCACATTATGGTCCACCAGCACCCTCTAGTTGTAAAATTCATCTTGTTGACTGATTTCCAGAATAAGGTGCAGATATAAAACTGTATAGGCAATGAAGGATCTTAATTGATCATGATAATATGAAAGGAAAAAATATTATTAAATTAAAAATAAATGGGCATAAAATCAATGTACAGCTATAGAAATTTGCCATGCAGCTAAAATTTGAAAGTATAGAAATTAAGACCTTGAAGTAGTAGCAAAGGTGAGGTTCTTGAAGTACAGATTAGTAACTCGATTAACTAGTCATGATGTCTGAACAAACCACAAGACAGCAAAATCTGTTTTTGAGGGAGAGCCCATCTGTGTTTCAGCTGACATTTACTTTAAGTTCTGCTGTTAACTGGTAGGAGAGTTACAAATTTTTGTTCTATCCTTAAGATAAACCTTGGTATTTTCTTGGTTCTTAAGCGTTGAGGGGTAGTATTCAAATAGTTAATTCTGTTCTTTTATAGTATCATCACCCTTTAGACATCTTTCTACATTTTTTTTCAGGATTTTAGAACACATTCAAACACTGCATCAGAAATTTCCATGGAGATTAATTCATTACTCAACTGCATCTACAAATATAAGGTAGGCAATAAGGAAGGATATAATTTGGAAAGTGTATCAGCTGCTATGTGTTAACTCCCTGTAGTCCACAGCTCATGTTTGACACCCTGTTTTAGGAGCAGCTCTTTACCATGTACTGACACCTCCTCTTTTCTTCACTTAATTCTATCTGAGATGGTGTTTGTGAGCAATTGGTCTTTTGAGGGAGGAAAGGAGTTTATTTTTGTAAGTGCAGTGTACAGAAGATTGACCACTTAGAAACACTGCCAAGGAGCTTTCATTCTTCAAAGTCTTCGGATTAATTTGGACTTGCTAACAGGGTAAGGGAAGATGTCTTTAGTGCCCTATTACCCATTAAAGAGAAAGTAGCAACACTGCCTTCTGGGCTAGTGTCAATGGGCACAACCACAGTGACTGATCTGGCTGTATAACCATTCAAAGGAAATGCACTTACAAGTAATCTTTATTTTAAAATATTTTACTCTGAAGAGAGGCAATACCTTACTTAAGCAGTCTGTTATAGCTGTTAAGGGAATCTCTTAAGAGACTTTATAATACAGTTACAATACAGACCATCGTCTCTGCTTCAATTAAAGCAGCTTATTCTTATGGTTACTGGGGGATTGCGATGGGGGTATTTATAGAACAGGTAGCATTGAATTATTTATTTCCAAGGGAGTGCAACCTGAATATATGCAGTGTCAAGTAATTTTTCAGGCCATTGAGATATTGTAGTGCTGCAATGAGTACAAATGAGGTGTGTAGCAGATGAGGGAATGACAGGACACTGATACTTGATGCTTTTGTATTCTAATTCCAGGATTAGAGAAGATAATATGAAAAGAAATTCAGATACACATAAATTGAATAATAGTTTTGTTTGTGTCAACAATTTAATTTGTGTCTAGAAATTTAATTATTGTGTCTATAAATAAGTTACTTTCTTTTTACATTACTATAAGGAATTAAGAAAAAAACCAGGAAAATTAAGCTCATCTGTGGGGCCCAAAAGATACAGAAACTAATTCTTTTCATATGAAGTTCTACACCCAAGTAAACAGTGGAATATAAAGAAAAATTTGAGGACATAAATTACTCATCATTTTGGTTTGATCTATGCCATTGTATCAAATCAGTCACAAGCAACCTGGGCTACTTGCAGCACTCTCTTGCATTTTGTCTTACTGAAGAAAGTTGCTCACCCCTGTACTCCCCCTGCACCTGTGCTCCTTCCATCAGGGGGAATGGTGTCAGCAGACATTTAAAATAAAGATTACCTGGTTATTTTGAAATCTTTCTGAAAGCCCTTCATTGCTACAAGTATGTCTACGCTCAGTCACTATAATGTCTGCAGCTAGCACTTACCAAATCAGCCTTAAACTAGCTGTTTTGGGGAGGGCTGGAAACATCACCATGGTGACGGTGAGCTCTGGCTGGGAAGCCTACCTGCTGGCTAGGGCAGGAAAAAATATCCTTGGTGTTCACCCCCACAAAGCTTTGTGCTGCCTTGGCTGTTGCACCGAAGTGGTTGGTTCAAAGTTAGCTCGTGTGGGTGTTCATCAGCCCGTGCCTGTGAACTGTAGGTGTGTGCTGGGTGACGCACTGTGTGCTAGCACAGAGAGATCCTTCCTACGGGTGGTGTGGAAGATGGCACTGTAAAATATTCTCTCCACAGCTCTTGATCGCGTATGGGATTTCTGACATACTTAATTTTGTGCGCTGACAAGAGCATTCAGTGGCAGTGACAAAAAAAAATGCCAGTTTATTTTCCTGAGCCAATGCACATGTAAATGAATGAGTTGGATTTGCCCACCTGAGCATGAATGAGGTTTCCTCCTGAGTCTAGGTCATAAGACCTATGAGCCATTCTGTTTAAAGTCCCTACCTCTAATAGTGGATATTAGATCACAATCTTTTGAATGAATAATGAGACAAGAAACTACTGCGACTAATAAGACTGTAAAAGTCTTTTTGGCTTCTAGGTTGTCTATGGAGGTCAACCCTAATTTTGAGGGGCACTGATTGCTTTTCAGCATGGGATTTCTCAACATATCAGGTTCTGGAGAACAGCATGCACTGACTCCACTCCCTAGCAGGGGAGGTATTTGAAGCGCCTTCAAGTTTGTTAGTGAGCTCATCTTTTGGGTATTGAGATAAATCTAAAGCTGCCTGACACCATTAGCTGTCACACAGAGGCAGCAGGTACGTTAAGCACATGTCTTTTAGTACAAGAAAATTAATGGCCTTTCGTCTTATTGCGTAAAAGTATGTTTTACTGTGACAGAGACCAACCAATAAGACAATGTGGGTTACTAAGGATTTCTGTCCTATCAGGCAATTACTTAGGCCACATAATGTGCTTTGAAAGGAAGAAATATGTGGATTGTGGAGCACAAAGGATAAGGTATTGTATAACTCTTTTCCACCTGATGAGTTCTTTGGGCTGTGGCAGTAGGAAGTGTGGGGTTTTTCATAAGGATCTGTGTCAGTCTGTTTCTTTCTATGAATATCCACAGTGGGAGTAATTTTTTTTCTTGGAGAAGTGAACTCAAGAGGTTTTTGGGCCAAGGAACCCTCCTGAGTATAGCAGGTCAAGCTGTTGTACCTTTGCCCCCTACAAAAACCTTTCAGCTCGGGGGACCTTCTCTAGCACATAAACTGCAAGAAAAACCTCTGCTGAAACTGTGGCTGCTTCTGAGAGGAAAGTCTATGTGTAGGCAGCCCCTGTGCTTCCACTTTCTTTTGCAGCAGCATACATCATGATAATCAATAGTACTGTTTAGCTTTTCTGTTCTGCAAAGCACTCCTTTCATCAAGTCTGGGTTACTTCCTTGGCAATATGCTTCAGATATCTTACCTTTCATCTCCATCCTGTCAGAGCAAAGACTGTGTGTGTGACTCTATCAGAGTTCATGAAGGCAAGCCAGTGCTGATGTTCAAGAACACGTGAATGTTAATATATGAGAAGACCTGGGACCAACCTGTTTCTCTAATTTTAACATTATGTGTGTTATGGCATTTCAGTTATATCCCTATAATTCAGAGTATTCTGATATTTGGATAAGATTTCACTGCATGCATTATGTTTTTGAGTTAAGTATATTAATTTCCTGTGAAAAGCAGAATACAAAAAAAAGTAGTCCATGTGGTATTTTTAAAATTATTATTTCCTCTACTAACCTTAAAACTTGCATTTGACCCAGAGGCTAGGGAAATAATGTTTCTCAGTGTTTAATAAGCCTTACATTGTCATAACAGATTTATCAGTGTCTCAGGCTCTTTCTTCCAGATTAATTTGTTTGTTTCTTTGACTCTCAAAGGCCAACTCGCTGGAAACCATTAATTTGGAGACTGGCTAATTCAAAGGAATAATACTGACAGGAACTGACTGTAAAGAGTAATGGTTCTGACCAATACCACTCCAGCATCAGCTTCTGCTTTTGACCAAGCCTGTCTTCATACCTGCTCCCACTTCTGACAAATCCTGTTTAGCCTTAGCCTACTGGAGGGCGTAAAATCTTTGTAGGCTGTTAAAAATATGTCTGATTGTGTCAGCTTCTGAGACAGCCCTACTGGCATTCCCCTTCTGGATGTGCTTCAGGAACCAGCAATTACAGAAGCAATCTTTTTTCAAGCAAATACAAATTCTATACAGCATCCATCATGAGATATCATATATTTTGTGGAATTAAACTTTAGTCTTTATTTAGTAATTCTTCATATTTTCTAGCTGGTTGTTTCCCCAAGGTGAAAACTTCTTAAACACATTACTTTTACATTAATCAAACCAAATGTGCATAATGGCAGGAGAGGATCACAGCAGCCTTATTTGTCTTCTGTGGACTTAAAGCTCTTCCCTTGCTATGGTTTTAAGCCAAGGAGGTTTTGGAGGTGTGCTGCAGCTGAAGTTGTGTTGACTGCCCTACAGAAGGCTGGACAAGGACAAGACCCACCCCCTGCTTAGGACCTGCCCTGTGCAGCTCCATTCAGTGCATTAACCTGTTCATCACATTCACCACTTGATGAGTTTTCTTGCAGCAGAGAGGCATTTTCTTTAGAAAAATAACAACAATGATGCTGTAGTAATATTCCCAGATGCTGCAAATTCATGGGAGTATTTTACACCAATACTGTAGAATACTGAATGTTACAAATTCTACTATGGGAGATTTTAAACATCAAATGTGTATCCAAGCTGGCAGCACTTTATTATCTGTTACCCATAAGCACGGCTTTATTGCTTTATTTGTCAAATGCTTCTGTATTCTTCCTATTTCAGGAACAGCATTTTAAAATGGACATTTTTCTAAGCATACTAATTATTAAAATATACTGTGGTTTACCCTATTTTTTCCCACAGGAACATAAGGAAGAGATAGTGTATTTTACATTACAGTGCTCTTGCAGCAAGTTTACTAGTGTCTGTGAAGAAAGTTTTGATTAAATTAAATAGGTGGAAAAAAATTTCATGGAGTGTGCAAATGAAACAGCCAGGAATAAACCCATTTATGCAAGACTCATGCTGAGAATCTGATGAGCTTTGACAATTGGAATAAATTATTTTTTCTGAAAGGAGATTCCAGCCTTAAAAGACAGGACAATATTGAATCTTTCAACAGTTTTCATTTTTCAGATGAAAATAAAAACAAAAGCTTTATTAAAAAGACCAGATCGTCGTGTCCATATTGACCTCATATCTGCACAGGGCCATCATGCTGTTCTTTAATATGGTCTTTCTGCCAGTTCATGCAGCAAGAATTCAATCGATGGAATTATTTCTTCTCTGCCCAAGCAGTAGGAGGATCAGTGTTGGCTGAGTGCACACAGGGCCTGGCTGGGGCCACAGCTCTGTGCACAGCCCAAGTCTGAACATTGTGCCTAAGTGGCACTGCAGCTAAACACAGTACCCAGTAAGCAGAGGCAGGTGTCCCTTCCCCAGGTCTCCAGTGCAAGTCTGGCAGATTATTTCCTCTATTTTCTTACATTCCTCTGCACCAAGTGACAGAGAGCAATAAGGTGGCTTTCTATTGTGCTAAGGGCCTTTTGTTTAGATTAGATGTGGCTGGGGCAAAAAATATTATCTTACTATATGTTGTACAATGCCTTAAGGCATTACTGTAATGCACACAAGCAGTAGTAAAAAATATTTCAGTCATTATTAATCATAGATTCAGTGGCATAAAATAGTGATATCTCTATTTGTCTTCTCCCAGTCTTAACACTTCTGGAAGTCTTCTGACTGATTCCAAGTGCCTTATCTTCCCCCTCATCTACACTGGCTTTCCACTGTAGTTCTTTCTGATTTATTGTCAGAGGAGAATCAAATCCACTGCATTCATGCATGCATGCATTCTTTCCTTTAATATTACTTCATTCTGGTATCTAAAAAAGATTCTTAAAATAACCTCACAGCTCTTTACTTGGATTCAAATTCCACAGAAGACTCTGCAGAGAAACAAAGAAAGAAGTTGTAGCTTTTAAAATTATACATTTATCCATTTATAATTTAATGTGCATAAGTGCCAATATCTATATTCAATATAATGGCATTCCTGGGACTAAGCCTTCTTGAAAATGGTATGTCAGAATTTAGTAAGTTACCAGTATTTTCCCTTCCATTATTAATATTATTTTGTTTGGCAAGTATTTTCAAAGTGCATCCGTATCAAACCATGTATTTTGTATTTTTCCAGTTCCTGTAAAATAAATCACCCCCTGCCATGGCACAGAGTGAGCTGTGTGGGCCATGGGATATTAAATCATGACAGAATCACAGAATATTCTGAGTTGGAAGGGACCCATCAGGATCATTGAGTCCAGGTCCAGGCCCTGCACAGGATACCCCGAGAGTCACACCGTGTGCCTGAGAGCATTGTCCAAATGCTTCTTGAGCTCTGTCAGGCTGGTGCTGTGACCACTCCCCTGGGGAACCTGTTCCAGTGCCTGACCACTCTCTGGGTGAAGAAACTTGTATCCAACCTTAACTCTTCTGACACAACTTCAGGCTATTCCCTTGAGTCTTTATTCCCTTAGGCACCACAGAGAAGAGATGAGTGTCTGCCCCTCCTGTGCCCCTCACGAGGAAGCTGCACACTGCAATGAAGTTTCCCCTCAGTCTCCTCCAGGCTCAACAAGTCAAGTGACCTCAGTCATTCCTCATAAGGCTTCCCCTCCAGAGCCTTCACCATCCTCATGGCCTTCCTTTGGATGCTGTCCAATAATGTCTTTTTTATATTGTGGCACCCAAACCTGCCCCCAGCACTCGAGGTGAGGCCCCCCCAGTGCAGAGCAGAGCAGGACAATCCCCTCCCTTGCCCAGCTGACGATGCTGGCACAGGCCTGATGCCCCCAGGACACGCTTGGCCCTCCTGGCTGCCAGGGCACTGCTAACATGTGTTCACCTTGCCATGGATCAGGGCTCCCAGGTCCCTTTTTACAGTGCTGCTTTCCAGCCTCTTGTTCTGTCTTTGTCTACACAAAACCAGGGTTGCCCCATCCCAGGTGCAGAATCTGGCACTTGCCCTTGTTAAACTTCATATAGCTGGTGATTGTCCATCTCTAATTTTTCAAGTTCTCTTTGCAGGGCCTTTCTGTCCTTGAAGGAGTCAACAGCTCCTCCAAGTTTAATGTCCTCAACAAACTTATTTAGTATTTCTTTGAGTCTTACATTCAAGTTGTTAATTAGGATGTTCAAGAGAACTGAGCTGAAGGTGGAGCCCTGCAGAACCCCACTAGTGACGGGTTGCCAGCCTGATGTCACCCCATTCACTGTACCCCTTGTGCCTGAGCCTTGAGCCAGTTGCTCACCCATCACATGATGTGTTGTTTATCCAGCTGTATGCTGGACATTTTGTCCAGAAGGATCCTGTGAGAGACAGCATAGAAAGCTTTGCTGAAGTCCAAAAAGATTTTGTCAGCTGGCTTCCCTTCGTCAGCTAGGTGGTTTGTAGAAGGAAATCAGGTTTGACAAGCAAGACTTCCCCATCATGAATCTGTTCTGGCTGTGACCAATGACTGCCTTGTCCTACAGATGTTTTTCAATACTTCCCAAAATAATCTTCTCCAAGATTTTACTGGACACCAAAGTCATGTACTGGAGTAGCTCTTTCAGTTACAAATCCAAAGCAAGTGTTGTCACATAGAATATACAATAAATACTTTTCTTTAAAGAAAACGTGTGATTAGTTGGTATTCAGTATTTTATTAAGTCACTAATGCTAGTAATGATCTATAGTAATTAATAGGTATATTAAGTGAATTACTAGTAACTGTATGAAGAAAAGGGATACAGTAAAATATGGATATGTTTCTTGGGGTTTGTTAGCTAAACCCTCGAGGTGGGAAGCTCTTGTCAGGCAATACTATGTCATTTAAAGGATGTAATCCAAAAACAGTGTAGATAGTGTCACCTGGGGACTGGTTTATACACAGGAAGTTAAACATGTGTGCCACACATCTATCTGACTCATGGATTGCTTACTGCTGGGTTGTGTTTCATGGTTGACATTCAATAGGAAGAGACTGCGGGAGCCCTTGAAGGGTGGTATTTTCAATCCATTTAACTTCGCTGTCATTTCATGGGATATTACTGTAATTGATTATTCATATGTATCACACAATCGTTTGTCAATAACACCAAATTGTCTGTTCATCTAATGAGGCACTGAATTAAGATGAGCTATAATTAATAAAATTATAAAATAATCACATGATGAATGGAGAAAATTCCATTCTGAAGCACAACATTTATTCTACAGGCTTTTTTATGTACAGTGCTGGAAGAAGCAAGCAAAGAAGCAATATTGCAATCTGCTATCTTGTTCAGCAGTAGTGCTTAGAGTGCTGGTGTGATCTGCGATTTTTCTTAACTGCCTCAGTAGAAGGAATCTGGCTTGCTGCGAAGAAAATCTCAACTATTGCTACCATTCTAGTATGAAAACATCAGTAAGAACTGGATGATTCTGGATACACGTTTGAGGAGAGAAGTTTCTGATCTCTTTGTTTCCCTAGCTTTTTCTAAAGAAGGCCTTGTGTATTTTGCCTAAGCTCATTTCATTGCCTTTGACATTTATTTGCTACAGCTGACCAACCTCTAAAATTAAGGTCCTATTTTGTTAGTACCACTAAAACCAAAGGGAGCCCAGCAGAATAAAGGCAAATACTGGGGCGGGTTCTCCTGCAGAAAATGCCTTTCAGTGCTCTTATTTATGTCAGATACCATGAGCAAAGGCATTTTTATAGTTTTAGTTATAGAAAGTGAATTCATTAGATCACATCAGAAGATCTGCTTAATTTAACACAAAGACATTAATGCTATTTTCACAGTAGCTACAGCTGGTACTGACAGGTTGGGTACAACCAGGATTTGGGAGAGAGGATGTGTCCATTGGCCCACATATTCCTAACTGTGGCATAAATTGTCTCTCTGCCCATATTTTCCTTCATAGCTTGTTTAGACTTACAACAGTGACACTTCCAAGTTCAAGGTTAGGTTGTTAACTACCACTTTTGAACTGCCCCTGAAACACCACCAGCTCATCTCTTTATTTTGAGCCCTTCATGCATTTCCTTCATTCATTGTGCTGTGTATGTGTTCCCATAATGAAAGGAAACCAGAGATTTGGAAATATTCAGAGCCCAGCTACATGTGTATATCCCCTCCATTTGTATGCCTTATTAAGGGCAATGTAACTAGCAAGGAGCAAGGGCAGTCAGGTTAAATGGCAACTCCATAGACCACAATAATGGCTTGCAGTTAATATGTATAAGATAATTTTCCATTGCAAGTTTCAGAAAAGACAAGCAAGCATCATTTAAGTTGTCTTTAATTCTACAAATTCTGTAAGCAGAAACTTTTCTACTATAAGCTCATCTATTAAACCCTATATTTAAAGCAATTGTGCAGTTAGAAGAATGTTATTTTCTGCATATTTACTGTGAAGTAGATGTATTTCTAATCCAAAGTATGAAATTAAGTGCCTCATAAGAACTGTTTGTTTTTTTCTTACATTTCTGCTTTGCTTTGGTTTGGTTTGGTTTGGTTTTTTTCCCCCCCTTATTGTAAAAGCTTGCAGTTAACACCACACTATCACAACTAATAGCTGGGAAGATATGCCAATGCAGAGGTGAAAGTAAAAATATCTGTACTGTGAACTAGTTCTGGAACTGAACAACTGCAGCGGTTTTTCAGAACTAAAAATAAACTTCTGTTGAGCACAACTTTGTACATTTCCATGTTAACTTGAGCAAGCTGTTTCTTGATGGAAAATAAAATAAAAATTATTGATGTCAAACAGGTGAAGCCAAAAGAAATTTCTGTTGGGGAAAGATCATAATGATAAGGATAGGAGAGCTGATATTTCAAATCACAAAAGTCCTTATATGCTATATTTAATGTGATTTTAAAAAGTATAGTGTAACATATCTGCAATGGATAATTGGACAAAACAAAAACTTTCTATCTTTTGGATATTTCCTGAGGAGAGGAATTATTATCTTGTCTCATGCAATACTATCTATTCCTCCAACTTAATTTATTTGTAATGTTGCTAAGTGCTTGAACTCCATAGTACAATTTCTGAAACAATTTGTCTCTTACTTATTTGTGTCATAAAATAAATTATTTTAACATTTGCTTGATGCTTTTTGTGTGATTTATGTATTTTTAATTTTTTTTAAAATGAAAAACATAATAGGAATCATTTGACTGACTGGTGTTTAAACTATTACTCACTATAACTTAAATTTTACTCTATTTTCCCAATGACAGGAGCCCTGACAAAATTATAAAACTATTAAAGTGATCTAAATAAAATGCACTGCAATAATATAACCATTTTAAAAATTAAATCCCTATGATTAACATCTTTCTTTTTAAAAGAAGGTTTGTAGCTTGGCACAATGTGCTTATACATGAACCTATGCCCTAATTCCAAGTTATATGGGGACACATTAAAACCTGTGACAATGCCAGTTCAGTATGAAGCAGCTATGACTGAGACCAGTGCTGTTGGGACAAGTGGAACCTGCTGCCTGTGTGCCTTCTGATACTGCTGCAATGTTCAAAAGGGAAGCACCCTTACGGAAGAAGAAAAACGGAGCTTTCATTTACTCCCTTGGTGACTGCAGTGAATTTTGTTCTCTTTTGCTGCGGAGGGAGCAGCAAAGCAGCCTGTTACCATCACACATCTCCCCACGCTGACAGCTGGCCGAATTGCCTGTGCTCCACTGAGCAGCCTGGCACGGGGCTCCCCAGCTCCAAGGGGTGGAAGGAGGTGACACACTGCCCTCTCCCCTTCCACTGCTCTGGCCCTGACCGCTTTGGTCCCCAGCCCAAAACCAGGATTAGCACTGGCGTTGTCCTTGCAGCTTTCCTGTTTGTTCTCAAAGCTCTTGGCCTTGAAGCCTTGTGCAAAGGATGTAAACAAAATCATACAGAAAGTATTCCAGACAAGAAGGAGAAATTCACTCCTGCAGCGTGGAATGTTATGAGAAGCTGTCTTCCTTGGATTAAGGAGTTTAGCTGTTAGTTCTGCTGTAATGGAAAGCATCTTTGCAAATCTTATGTGAGCACTGTCCTGAATTCTGTGCAAAGTCATAAAGCAAATTATAGTGTTGATTAGCATAGAAAACCACTGTGAGAACTTCCATTTTCTATAAGAGTTCAGTGTTCATGAAATAATTTTACCTGTTGGGATACGAAAAGAAGTCAAGTCTCTGATGCTCATCAGCTTTGCAACAGGTTCAAATTTGAAATAGATCAGCTGATTTCTCCAGGTTTCTAAGGTAAACTGAGTAGGCTTATATTTTATGAATAGTTTTTATGTATGAATGAAACATTAAACCAAGAACGTGTCTTCTCCATGTTGGGAATGATCATTACACAGTCCATTTCCCATGGACTGGTATTTGTCCAGTGTCCTTGTTTGAAATACTGCTTCTGCATACTCACTACAAAGATATAATCAACTTCACACCATACTCATAAATTTAAGTGCAGAGGAATATGTGACCAAGCCTACACAGAGGTTTTACTATCCCTGGCACATATCTGCCTTGAGTTTCAATCTGTCTGTAATTTGTAGATCCAGAGCTGCTTCTCAGTATTATTGCCTGGGATTCTGAAGATGTGGGATTACCACATGGCGCTGTGATTGCTGAGGGAAAAACCACCTAGTTTTACCAGAAAAAAGGTCCAAGTCACAAGTGAGTAGAAATTAGAGAGTAACACTAAAAGTGTACCCCAGATATGTCAATAAAGAGCAGACTGTAACATTCTTGTCAGCTCGTATTTGCCTTTTACCATTTTAGCATGTTGTTTATGAATACAGGTAAGTGAGGTGGAGAGGTGATTTGACAAGTACCGGGGATTTGACAAGTACCATACCTCAGCAGGGAACAGTCCACCAGTATGTGAAATTTGATGTCTTCATCATCTCCAAAGGGCTTTTCGTTCTGAATAACGAGTAATACATTTCTCACAGGTGACAGAAAATGTGCAAGGCTAAAGAGGAATTTCAATGATTAAGAACTGACCTGAAAAATGGGTGTAGAGTTGATACTTCAAATATAGACGCTGGCATGATAAAAGGAGTAAGAACATGATGAGGATAAAAAACAACACTGGAATCAAGGCTGGCATTGCACATGGAACAGATGGAAGAGGTGGTGGGTGAAAAAAGAGAGGATCAAGGCTGGCTATTATAGTCTACAGCAACAATCCAACATATTTGAATTAGCTGTGCTCCACAGAAGGAATGGGGAGTAAAATATGAGGGTAAAATCAAAATAACCATAGAGAAAAGGAGATTCTGATGTCAATGCATTGGAAAACAAGAGGGAAATCAGCCAAGAAAGGAGACAGCAAAGAGAAGTAGCAGGTAGGAAGAAAGGAGACAGCAAAGAGAAGTAGCAGGTAGGCAGGGGAAAAATTAGGACAGGAATAAGAAATTTATCCCTTGGGTCTGAGACAAAGCAATGGAAGTTTTTTATACCACTGAAAAAAAAAAAAAGAAAGATATTGCCAGACAAGAATCAGGGATTTAGCATGCATAGTCTAATCTGAAAGTGTTCCTTCTACATTTTTCCAGAGGCTTAATAATGTAATTTGCTATAATCTCAATAGAAAAAAATGAAGTAATCTATAGTAGATTTTCCACACACATGGCTAATTCAGTATATACTTAAGTGATGTTATTGGCAAAATAAATATAAAATTTCTTGCAAACAGAAAGAGCACAAGTGGCTCAAATAAATATAGTAAATCCCAAATTGCTATGAATTTCTCACAACAGTTAGCTAAGCTAGTAACAAACTGCACTGTCACAGCTACTACACAGGAAAGGGAAGTGAAAGCTGTATGATTATAACTAATTATTTTACATTAGTTATACCAGAACGGTTATGATGTTGCTTTTTCCATCATCAAAATCACATAATAGAAGGTAACCTATGCTATCCTTAGAGCACGTCCTCTCTGGGTGCTGTTAATGGGAACAGTGCGTGTTTGTTAATCAGAACAGGAAGCAGAATGAGCATAGAAGATCAGGATGTACTTTTTATTTTTAAAAAGGCTCTTGAGATCCAGAGTGAACATATGGGACTACACACTTCAGAGAAGATTTGGAACTTGGAACCTTCATTTGTATTTCCTCTCTATTTACATTTACTGGTATTTGAAAAGGTTCTGCAGATTTCAAAAATCCAAAGACAATAACTTTTTCGAAGGGAAGCATTTATTTGATCAGCCACGGAATCAAAGGATTCATATGTTGCTACAACACTTTTGCATCCTACTAAATCTGCACATTTTGAGATTTTTTTTTTTTTTTATATAACGAAAATAATTCTGACTATAAAACCCAAAGATTGATAGGGTAAAAGGCCAGAAGGCCCACTCTAACCATTTAGTCTGAGCTGTTACCAAGGGCCTTCTAAGTATTTAACTTTTTTCAACTAGGATTTTTAGAAAAGAGTCTGGTTTTAACTGAGCATTTTGCAGGGCTGAGGAATTAGTTACACTGCTCAGCATATGACTGCATGGTCAATGACACATTACTAAAACAGTGAAACAAAAGATAAACTTTATTTCTAATCTGAATGTGGTGAATATCAACATTAAACAACTGAGTTTTTTACTCCATTCATCTCCTTAAATGTTTTATACTGTCAATGTTACTTTCCTGAAGCATGTACTCTATATCATCAAGCCATTCCTGAACTACCTTTTTGGTAAGTATATGAAGTGATCGCTAAATATTTCTGGGTACAAGGCAAAAATTTCCAGTTCTTCAGTGTTTTCCAAGTGTCTTTCTGCATCTCGTATTCAACTGCTGAAACATATGAGCATTTAGTTGAACTGCGGCCACTGTCTCAATCAGGATTGTGCCAGGATGAATTGCAGAGGAAATTTTACTTCTGATTTGCACATATATCAGCTCCTTTTTACTTCCTCACCAACTTCTACCTTACATTCAGAATGTCCATTAGATAATATTAATTTGTTAAATCAAGTATAGCCATGATGCTTTGCCATAAGTAGCTGTGTTAGTTTGAGTCCTCTCCTCTGCGTAAATGCAGCAGGAGAGAGCATAGAAAGCAGACGTCGTAGGTCCCTGGCATTTGGCCAGGGTCAAACCACGACAGCAGCAAACGTCTCCTGGAGTTCTATGAAATCAGGATTAAGCACTTAGGCTTTTCAGGGGTCTGACATCTTATTATTCAATATCTGGTCTTCCGTCATCTGCCATTGTTTTCATTATTATTGCACTGCTATGTTCCTTTCCACAGGTGATTGATGCTTATTATTAACAGTCTCCCTGTTGATGCTTTCATCACATTCTGAACTAATGCATTTTTATATGAGCTCCTTTCATGGATTTAGAAGTATGCATATAAGACTATAATCTTCTGTTTTTAAGAATACAATCCTTACTTACCTCTTGCTAGATTCTTTTCTGTTGAGCAAAAAGTATTGAATGTGGTTCCCAGTAATGTAGTCTGATTTTCTCATGCACAGTGTTAATGAGTATGTCTATTCTTAGTACATGGTCATAAATTACTATCACCTATAAATTTCATTCTTCTCCTTTGCCCACTTGCATCTTTTCAATTAACATAGGATTGTTATAAAAAATCGAGGGTTGAAGAAAGCCTTTTTTTATTTTCAACATTTTTCACTATTACTAAATTCTGATTAAACTGTTTCCTTACTGATTGACTAGCCCATGCTGTCCTTTTGTACTTACTCATATCAGTTGAAACCTTTTATTTTTCCCGGGCACACCAACAGTGGAATGTGGCCACACAGTTTGACTTTTTTTTCTATGTGTTCTGACATGATCACACAAATTTGGAATGGTACACGCACATACATTCACACACACACACACATTGTACATGATGCATACCTATACATGCTCACAGTTCTGAAATGGAAAAATGCGCATTAGAAAATCAACAGCCAGAGCAGTATCAGCTGGGATTGCCATGGCAGCTGTTACTAACTCACTACAAACAATCTGTACAGAACCCCCAGCCGTAATTGGCAATTAACTTCTTACTCAGATCACTTTTATTTTCCCTACCTGCTATGCTATATTGTGTATGTCTTTAAGTGGGAAGATGTAGCAAGGGCACTGTCAGGACAGACATGGGGCACAGGACCTTCACCTATAAACTGTTTGACTCAGGTAAGGTAGCTCATTTTGTAGCACCCAGTACAGTGGGGTCCAAACTTAGTATAGCATTTATCCATGCTTTAGTATAAACAATAAAATAACATTTTGCTGTCTAAGCAGCTAAAACATGTATCACCATGAATTATTTTTATCATGTCTGACAAAGGTCTTGATGCTTATGTGGACTATCACTGTTCTCTATAACACAAAAAGAATCAAACCCCAAACCAACAAATAAAAACCCCAAAGCCTCAAATAACAGTTTAAACACCTTCCATAACCATAAATACAGACAATTCAAAGAACAGGATTCTTCTAGATTTAGTTTTTATGCCTTACATCACTCAAATGTTTTTTATATTTTAGTTCATTATGCAGCTATAACATACATTGCCAAATATGATTTTTTGTTTTATTATAACATATTAAAATACAATATTCAAACTGAGATCTTTGCTCCATTTTAACCTCATTTGTTATACATAAGGGGATGCTTTAGATCTTGGTGAAAAAAAAAAAAGCATACAATTTATCTATGCTTCTGTTAAAGACTGGCAGCATTACACTGAAGTATTTATTAAAAATAACTGCCTGTATATCTCATTGTCCAGGATGCAGTAGGGACTACCTGAATGCAAGCTTTCCCCGATAGCTTAATCTGTTGATTGTTACAGTGACGCTGCCTGCCCCTTTCACAGAATTCAGCAGTAGGTTTTACCATGGAGTGCAAAACATGACTTCTGGGAGAGACCAGACTGGGGGGGAGAGCAAGGAAGGGCTGTAGCAACCCTGCCATTCCACCCAGATAAGCCCATAGGGGCTGAATGCTCAGGATGCTACAGCTTGCTCTCTTTTTCAGGCTCATCTCATTTTGTGGGTGAGAGAGAGAAGATGAGACAAGTACAGACACAAGCTAGTACAGAATTTCCTGGTGAAATGACTCAAATGAAACAAAACTCATCATGAATTAGTGATGAGTAAAGGGCCTCAAATTGCCTACTTCCTATGTGTTCAAGATATGGACTCATGTTGATATCTGAATATCTGAAGCTTCAACACCCTCCTCCTGGAAAGGAGAATTAAAACAATTTAATAATAATAATAATAAAGAAAAAAAAAGGGGAAAGGAAATGCAATGCAAGATTAGTATCCTTTCCTATGAGGAGATTTCCCATCATGGTTATCTAAATATAAATCAATAAAAAATATACCAGAAATGATCACTTAATAGAAAATTCATTGTCATGGTCACAGGAATGCTACACTGCCTTTTATTCTGTAAAATATATGTGTGTGTGTGTGTGTGTGTGTGTGGTGCACAGCAACAGACTTCGTGCCAAACTGAGAAATGTTAAATTTAGCTTGCAGTAAATAGCATGTCTAGCTTATACAGCTGGAACCCATCTTGGAAGGAAAAAAAAAAAATCCCCGTTCTGCATGAAAATGAAATCTCGGAATAGACTTAACCCTTCCTGCATATTAACTTCTACGCTTTGGGCAGAGCAGTTAAACGAAAAATAAAAAATTGATTTTCAGGTGCATTTGTGAGGTGGATCCATCCTGGGGAAGGCAGGCGAATAAATATATAAATAAATAAATAAATAAATGAACAATTAAATAAATAAATAAATAAATAAATACATGGCCCACCAAATAAATAAATAAATGATCCCGGAGAAGCGGGGCCGCTGTCCGCGGTGCTGAGGGCTGGCGGGCGCTCGGAGGGGCGGGGCGCGGCGCGCAGGGGGCGCGGCGGGCGCGCTCCCGCCGGGGCC
>VZTX01001913.1:1006997-1028092 GCA_013400915.1 Pardalotus punctatus | reverse complement strand
CAACAACAAAAAAAAAAGACGCAGCAGGATCCGAAGGAGACGTTAACGCCATTTACCCCCCTGCCTCCCTTCCCTCCTTTTCTAGTCTCTACCCCTCTAGGCCAGGGCAGAGTCAATCAGCTCGGAGGAGTGTTTATCAATGGCAGGCCTTTACCCAACCATATCCGGCACAAGATAGTGGAGATGGCCCACCATGGCATAAGGCCCTGTGTCATCTCCCGCCAGCTGCGAGTGTCCCACGGCTGCGTCTCCAAAATTCTCTGCAGGTACCAGGAGACGGGCTCCATCCGGCCGGGGGCCATCGGCGGCAGCAAGCCCAAGGTGAGCCCCTCCCGCCCGCCCGGAACGGGCAAACCCCAGCCACGGTGGCGGGGAGGGAGGTCCGACAGGGACACGGCCCGGGCTTGGCCGGCACCGGGGCTTACAGTCGGGGCGGCGGCCCCAGAGATGGCCGGGAGGACCGTGCGAGGCCGGGGATGGGCGCAGACACTCATGGGGCACAACACCCTCGCCTTGTACCGCCTGTTGCTCTCAAATTTCCCGAGGCTTTAGAAAATATTGTTAAGAATTCTTGGCAATAATATACTTTTAATTAAGAAAATGCTATTTTTTAAAAAACCAAAACCCTCAAACGAAAATCGGGCGAAAAGGGTGATTTTTTGAGCTCTTGGCTTCCCAGAGACCCGGGTTCCCCACGCTCGTTCCCGCAGGAGCGCAGGCGGGCTCCGGGCTGCGGGACGGACCGGGACGCGATCGGTCCGGAGGCAGAGCTGACCCAACGCGGTTAGATCGGGCCCTCCCCGCTTTCGTTGCAAAGCGCAACAAAACGACCTGTATTTCTGTCTATCTCTTTACTGCTCCTTCTCCTGCTCTGTTTACTTTTTCTCCTTGCTCGAGACCGGCGTGTATTTATAACTACGCCACCGCAAAGTTTTGCGCTCACAATAATGGAGACGAATTTTCCCTCCACGATTAGCCTTTCCTTCTCCTTCTCTAGCTTTTCTTTACGAATTTTCCCTCCAAGATTAGTCTTTCCCTCTCTAGCTTTTCTTTCCCACTAAAGCGAAGTAAATGTTTGAATTTTTATTGGAAGTTGTTACTAGATTCCCTCCCGCTTTAATTCTTCTAAAGTAGCGATGCCCGAACTTTTTCTTTCGTTGTTAGGAGTAGAGGTAATTTTTTTGTAAGTGTGTTACTCAAACGAAAGGCTATACCCAGCCGGGAGATCGTTCTTTTGTTTGATTTTTTAGCTTTATTTTCAAATCACGAGGCTACCGAAGAAAAATTCCGGTATTCGAACCTCTCCGCGTTTTTATTACGCTGATTTTTGTTAGGACCTGCAAACTTTGTTCAGCCGAAACTTTACTGACCTGGAGCTTCGTTGCCCGGAGTCCTCCGCTGATCGCGACCCGGGATTTTCTCGGCCGCACGGCAGCCGGTGCTGCCTAATTTGGGGTTTTCCCTGCCGAGGGCTCTGCCCCACCTTCCCGGTAGCCCCGGAGGATTTTCTGGGACGTTTCGTTTAACGCGGAGGATGTTCGTCTTATTCAGGCCCCTTATTACCTTCTGTGTCCCCTCTTATTTCACCCTGCCCGCCTTCGGGTGTTTTATATCGGCGTTTCCAAGCGGGGCCGGTGTCGGCTCTCGCTGGCGACGGCGCGGGCGGCTCCGACCTCCCCGGGGGATCTGGCGGCGTCAGCCCGGGCTCCCCCGGCCCTACAGACTGTGCCCGCTCGCCTTGTCTTTACTGAAGCAGGTGACGACGCCGGATGTTGAGAAGAAAATCGAGGAATACAAGCGAGAAAACGCCGGCATGTTCAGCTGGGAGATCCGGGACAAGCTGCTGAAGGATGGCGTGTGTGACCGCAACACGGTGCCGTCAGGTACGGAGATGGGAGTTCGGAGGGTCCCGGAGGGTCGGGGGCGGCCCGGAGAGGGCAGCAAGGTACCCGGGTGAGCCCCGTCCCCTCGGGATCGGAGCCCCGGGCCGGGCCGGTGCCTACGGAGCGGCCGGCGTTAGCACGCGGTGCCTCCGGCGCGTCCCGGGAGGATTCCTGTGCTCGGCGGGGTGTTTTCAATTAAATCGCAACTGCATCCCCCTTCCCTCCTCCTCCCGACGCTTCCCCGCCGTCCCCTCCGGGCTGCTGCCGCAGGAGGGCTCGGGGCTTGCCGGAGACCCGGAGCTGGGAAGCGGGAGATGGGGAGCAGCTCCCTGTGCCGGCGGGTTGAGGGATGGGGCGGGGGGCACATGGAGCCGAAGCTGTATTTGTGCAGTGTCCGCGGGCTTTTGCCACCCGCCGTGCGGGCTCGGGGGAAGAAAAGATTCTCGGGAGCCACTGTGCCCGCGCTGGACTCCGGTGCGGGACGGTGTCCCGTGAAACCCCCCGCGGGGACGGGAGCGGGCGGCTGCCTCCCCGAAGTCCCGACTGGCAGCGGCCGTGGGACACGGGCCAGCGGCACTGATGGGGGACTCGGCTCCCCGGGCCGGCCCGACCCGACCCGAGAGCCGCGGGGGCTGCTGGGGACGAGCCGGTCACAGCTCTTCACTCCCCCCTGAAGTGAGCTCCATCAGCCGCATCCTGCGGAGCAAGTTTGGGAAAGGCGAGGAAGAGGAGGCCGAGCTGGAAAGAAAGGAGGTGGAGGAAGGCGACAAGAAGGCCAAGCACAGCATTGATGGCATCCTCAGCGAAAGAGGTAAAGTCCCGTTTCCCCCTGCTCTCTGTGGAGCCCTGGGACAGGCCAGTGCCAGTCCCAGGTGCTGGTGGGTATCACTCCCCTTCTCCCAGAAGTTGTCCTGGGGCTAGGGCATGGCTACCTCATCCCATCGCATCCCATTCCCCCACCGGAACGACCCCGCAGTGTGCAGGAATGGCGCGGAGGTTGGACAAAGATGGGAGTCACTGCTAGTTTGGCTTTCAATAAGCAGGGAGCAGGGAGGGTTGGAGCCCCTCATCACAGTGGCTCCTTTCGCAAGCCAAGCGAAAGGCTGCAGCTGCATAGAAGGGGTAGTTGTAGCAAAAGGCTGCCGGAGCCTCTAGTCTCTGCAGTCTGAGCAGGGCAGGGAGCCACATGTTTTGTTTTTTCTGCTCTTAAAACTGCTGGGAAGAGCATGTGTTGGTGTTTGGCCAGGGACTGCGAGGAGGTTGCAACCTGAACAAGGCGGAGGTGAAGGGGGGACAGCTGCTGCTCCGGTTGAAGCCATGCCTGGCTCCCGGCTGGTCCAGGGTGCAGGGGCAGGCAAGGGCCCGGCCGGGCTGCCTGTGTGTGGAAGTCGCTGCCCAGCACATGCACAGGCACTAGAGAAGGCGAGACAAAAGTACCAAATGAGCTGGTCAAACATTTGTACAACTTTTCCAGCTTTTACAAAGAAGGCCTTCTATACACAATCTACACTTGGAGATGAACTTGGAAAACAAAGAGGGGGGAGTCCATTGAAACTCACACTTTGGCTTTGCACAGACAAAGCTTCAGCTAGCAGCAGCTTGATGTGAACAAAAGAAGGCAACCTTTTTATAATTCAAGGAGAAAAGAAGAGAAAACAGCCCCACAAAAGGCTGAGAAAAGACATTATGGGCTTGCAATGAGGGATGAATTATTCAATGAGCCCCTAATAGCTGATGCTCCACGCAGTTTTATGGACTCTCCATCGTGGAAAAAATAGCTGTTTTTTAGAGAGAAAATGTTTATAGCATTTCTAGACACCAAGGGATGCTGGTGCCATTCAAGAACAACTGAAATCCATTCTTTGACACTACCATATGTCCTTGTTTTGTAGGAACAAACCCCTAAACCCTCCTAAAATGTAACTTTCAACTGTTACTAAAACTTTTGGGGAAGCCAAATCTTCTGTGCATCTGTGTTTGCATGGATGTGTGTGATACAAACATGCAGAAGATGCTAACAAAATTAGAGATTTTAAGGTCAGAAGGTGGATTTGATTGCCCAGTCTAGTTTGATTGCCCCGTCTAGTTGCCCCCATATGATGGGTCCAGAGTTTCCTCCAGCATCTCCTTCAAAAGAGGATTTTTCTAAGAGGGATGCACACCAAAGGAAAAATAGCAAAATTCAGTGCCCTAGTTGTAAAATAACTAGCTTTGCTGCCTTCTTGAATTTCTTGACAGAGATTAGAAACAGAAGATAGGAAGCATTGATAATATCACTGCTTTATGGAACAAAGAGTGGTTAATAGAGACGGCAAGAGAAAAAATATTGTTATCAATATTACCCATCCTTCTGTTTCTCTTTGAAACAGTCTTCCTGCTCTTTGACTGTCTGCCCTTTACAGCAGGGCTCCCGGTTTATTATAAATCAGTGTCTTGGGTGCATGGCTGCCTCCCACCAACCCAGGGGAACCCCAAAAATCTTGCAGGAAAACCACTGGGGCTTGTGATGTTTTGCCACAACAGGGGCTCGCCCATGCCTCCCACAAGGGTTGTATGAGGAGGTTGTGCTCTGCCTCCCGATGTACCCTCTCCTTCACTTTCTGTGGATGTGAGCGTCCTACTTTGTTTGTTTCGAGTTCAATCAGTAGCAATTTTCTCCTTGATTACATGGGGTAGTGTAGCCCTCTCCTGCCCTGGGCACGCAGGTTTTTGCTGCACAAACGTGACCGGACAGTTCCGTGGAAACGGCAGCTTTGGTAATCCCATCTGTTCTGTGGCAGTGGCTGGGAAGGTTTGGCGGTGTGAGGGAGAGTGTGCTCTCCCCCTCCCTGACTAGCAAGCTGTTGCTTAATCTCATTACTGGAGTGGCTGGGATGCTGCAGTGCAAGCGCGCTGCTGCTCCAGAAAACATTTGTTGCCATACTCGTGCCTTACGTAGAGTGTGAGACTATAGGGACAACACACCAGTGAGACCGTGACAGGAAAAAAGAGCCATAAAAGAATCCCACCACTACTTTATGAATCTGACCAACAAAAAAGGTTCTGCTTCAACTCCCACTGCCAGCCAAGAAGCTTTGATTTCACTCCATCTATAAAAATCATCCTGCTCTCTTACTGAAATAACTGGCAGCACTCCTAAGGGTTTTGATGCTGCAGGATCGTATTTGCCAGCACCCACCAGCTTGGCGACAAGGCCTGGTGTGGCAAAGGCTGCCTGCTGGCAGGGCATCTCAGATGCCCTGTCTGACACTTGGGTTGCTTGCGGAATGTCCAAAGGTTATCTGTGTGCTGTGCAGCAAAACCCTCGGGTGTTAGCTCAGTGCTGAATGCTCCATGTTACAGAGGGAAAAAGTGCGGGGTCTTGTGCAGTATGAAGAATTTTTGGGGCTCTGTTCTTGGGGGTTGAGATATCCTGGAATGTGGGTGCCAGGGAAGGCTGTGGAATAGGTCAGAAAGTGAGTCCTGAGCTGAGCACCAGGCAATGTGCGGCTCTTCTGCTCGGGAGAACACATTAGTGCTGGACATTTGCTGGCGCTGCCTGAAATCCCCTCCTCACCGTGGGTTGTTGAGTGACTTGAGGAGTAGCATTTTTTTCTGAGGACAAGGATAACAATTGTCATTTTAATGGCAGCTAATTCAAGGTTTAGGGAGTACTTATAGCAGAGTGGGATTAGAGAGAATGGAAACAGGATATTTTTTTAAAATGTGTGATAGAAACTGTATATCACTGGGATTTCTCCCACCATATATAAGTGTAGGTACACTTTTGCATTCCTGGTGTGATTCTGTTTCAGCCTCTTCTCCGTCACTTACATATGATTTGCACACTGTTTACAGATGCCACATGTGCAGCCCTGTATGTGCTGTATTTCAGTATTTCTGCCAGTGTCACCCTCAAGCCTGATTCTGGGTATATATTTAAAGAAAACTTGATTGTCAGAGTGTGTATCAGGAAGCTGATGGCTCTATAATAGCGTATCTGTATTTCTGCATGCGTGATAATTTTTTCTTAAAGACACAAGCCATAAATAAAGAACACGAGAAAGTTTTGTGCCTTTATATGGCACATCAGGGCTTATTTTTAGCATAACCACTACAGAAGAGGGAGTCGCTTGTACCTTTGGTGGGAGTTATGTGCGGCATGGTTTGCTGACTAATCTGATAGCTCCCCCCTTCATAAAATAGCTGTTGTTTTCTGGCAGGAGCCAGTGGCTTTCAGCACCGCAGTGATGGGGCAGAGCTGGTCCCCGGGCCCGCTGTGAGCAGGCTGGGGCTGGGGCTGGGACTGGGGCTGGGGCTGGGACCCCCCCGCCCGGCCTCAAAGGGGGCCTCTGTTCCCAGCCAGCGGAATTGGCCCCCGGGCCCTGTCCTGGCGGATCCTCCCCCAGTCATGCGCACCCGTCCAAAAAGAGCCCTACTCATCCCAAGCCTCTACCCTTGGCTGTACTGAGAGCAATTCAGGCTACAGCAGACTAAATTGCCTCCTTTATTTTCTTCTTACTTTCATCTTGGACCAAACCCTTCCCCCCTCTCCCTCCCCTTCCTCTTTTCTTTTTTTCTGTGTGCCTGAGGCTCACATTAATACAATTTCGGCACCACCCCTATTTTAGTGTGTGTATGTGGGGAGTTTGAAGGGGTAGGAAAAAAAAAAGGACCTTAGCACAAAAGCCCTGCTCAGCAGCTCGAAAGTTCAAGCTGCTGCTGCCTCTCTAGCTGTGTGATGCTTTTCCTGTTTGTGAGTTTTGGGAAACATTTTTGCTTTGTACTGTAATGGAATTAGAGGACAGATGCTGACTGTAAATGGGACACGCGACTACCAGCCCCTAGCTTAAATATTTAGATGCAATGTTACAATTACTGACTTGATGCACAGGCTTTGAAGTGGTGGCACATGATCTAAAGGGTAGCTCGAGCTAGATGGGCTGGCAGATGTTTTGATTAGGGTTGGTCAGTATCATGCAGCCAGTTATTTTTAGATTGCTAAACTAATAAAGAGTTTATTAAGGGAGAAGATTAACATGGAGGCAACAGATATCAGTTTGAGTAATCTCATTCATTTCTCCATGTTGGGCTAGTGGCTGGAGAATGGGATGAGGCAGATGCTGAGTTAGATTTTGGTTGTGATTTTCTAATTCAGGGCTTGTCCTGGTTTTGCTCCAGTGTCCTGTCCCAGGGCACAGTGGTAGGAGGACTTATGTGCTGTGTGAAATGCTGCTGTGGGCTGAGAGGCACAGTTTATTCCCCTACTCAATATTCATGGTAAAGATTCACTTATTGAGTAAAATATGATGGCTGTGGCTGCAGGCAATTATCTTCTTGAGTCAGAAATTTCATGAAGTACTCTATATATTTGGTCACTAACAGGTCTAAGAAATCAACTCATCATTTGAACAGTGTCAATTCTGACGATCTCAGAGCTGACAAGAAAATAGTGCTTAATTAAGAAAAACTCTTTAGTGAGTTCAGAATTTGGCTCAAGGCAGATAGTGCCAACTATCTTTTCTGTCTTTTCCCCTCCTCTTTCCTTATAACTTAGTAGTGAGAGTCCAGACCTGGGTAGAAAAGCCAGATGTTGCACAAATGCAAATTCGTACAGGTGGAGCCACACAAACCCAGCACAGCTTTGTTTCTTCTGCCTGACCCATCATCACTGTTGGGCTCTGGGCCAGACTTCTGCTTCCAAACCATTATTCTGAGCTAATAATAATAAGAACTGATGACCTCAGCAATGAATAATGACCTCACCATCAAGTGAGAGTGTGAGGTCTCAGCATGCTGAGCATTTTTAGAAAGGTGCTAAAAGTTTGAATTTAGGTTGACTTCAAAGTGGAGTTTGCTCTTCCAGAGCTGCTGGGAGCAGCCTATGCCCTCCTGTCTTGAAGTGGAGGATTTTGAGGAGAGTGCTAATTGTCAGACTAACTGCAGGCTAATCGTCTGACAAAAGCACCAGTAATATTTCCAGCTGTGGGAAGAAAGGGTGTTAATCTAGCAGTGACTCTCTGAAGCAATACATATATACATCGTATCGTTTGCTTGAAATCATGATTTTATTAATGGCTTTGCATGTTTTGCCATCTTAGGGACACTTTCTTCAATTTAAAAGGGTCAGTGCCGGTTCAAACAGAATTGCTGTGGGCATCCTTTCCAGTTTTTCTAATTGCATGGATCTAGAACAAAGCCAAATGTTATTTTAGCAAATGTCAGGATTGCTTCACACACAGCAGTTGATTAACTTGAATTTGTACCCAAGTTAGCACCTTATTTGGTTGCTTTGAAAGTCTTAATCTATTAGATTTACAGGGTGTCATCCTGGGAAGGCTGAGGCAAGAAACATGGTTGATTTCGGTGTGGCTAGGACTCCCTCTGAGAACGTGATTTATATATTTGGCTTTCCAGATTCTCTTATGATTTCAGAATCTGTGATGCCAGTAGGAATTTATTATAATGGACATCAGGCTTTTCTTGAAACCAACTCTGTAATGTGCTGAGCAACTGCAGCTCCGGGAGAAACCCTCAGGTTTAGGATATGAGAGGGGTTTACTCGCTCGGGTGTCAGACCCCCAGCCCTGCAGATGCGGTAACGGGGATGGGTCCCGAGGAGTCCCGCTCAAAGGGCCTATTCATGTGTGTAACGTTACTCACGTGGGCTGGGGCAGGCAGGAATGGGGCCCAAATTTGTTCTATTCTGTTGGTAGAAAGTACCCACTGCACAAGGGTGTGACTCTAATCCCGAGTGAAACTCTGGCAAAACTCTCACTGAGGGCAAGGATCTTTGCGTCTGTGTTTACACAGAGGTAGCAATGGAATCAGCAGACGGACAATGGTTTTAATTAGACAAAAAGCTAATTAGCAATTAATGCTGTAAGTAAAAGCCAATACTGATAAAATGCTTAAAACAAATAATTTCTCATGTCTGATTTTAAATAATGATTCTCTGTTGTATCAGGCAAAGATGACACTTTTATCTAACACTTATTTGGGGAATGTTTAGCTTGGTTTGGGTTTACTTATCGATAAGGGTTGGAACGGGGTTTAGGAGTGGGAAGCCAATAAAGCTGATAGTGATAAATTATCATGAGTCCCCAGAGCTGTGTAATAAAACTGCATTGGGAAATGAAGCAGAACTACAAAGTGTTCTCTGGTTAATTTAAGAAGAAATTGAGTGAAACACAAAGCAATAAATCAGAGCAAGCCAGTCAATGCGAATTTCTCCATGTAAATGTCACTTTAAATCCTATGTAGCAAACACATGTGGCCGGAGAAAGAACAAAATATAGAAACAAAAATGCAGGGTACTTCCCAAGCGGTCCCTGAACGCTGAGCTCTCTGGCTAATAAAAATGATGTACAGTAATGTAATTCACCACAAGACCTTGTTCGGCGTAGTGTGAGTGCGGCATTTTACTTTACTTGCCCTGGAGTACTCCTGCCCCATGCTGTTAAACTAATTCTGTTTAAATCACTCTGCCTAGAAAAAAAGTGAAGCATAATGAAATTAAAACTCACTGAGGACACATTAAAGTGTGTCATGTGCTGAGATTATTTAGTTAGAGGAGTTTGATGTAATTGTTGACAGGTCATTTATTCATCCTAGTAAATAAAGATTCACGAACTATTAAGAATGTGCATATATAACTAGTAAGACAGTAAAAGGCAATTAAGCAGTCAGTTTAATGTCTTATCTTGCTGGTTGCCCTACAGTTGTTTTACAACTAGGAATTAAAATTTGAAAAGAAAGTTTTCAGTGTCCCTGGCCAAATATTGATTAAGTAGTTGTTTGCTGATGCCATTGTGGCACATAAAAAGGCCAGTGGTTCTGCCCCTTGTTGTTCATCTTCCATTGTTGCTGATTCTTAACCTCGGAGATCAAAGGAGGATCATTTCAGTTTATCTGTCTTGGAAAATCCTTCTTTGCTCCTAAACCCGTATGGATTAATGGCCAAATTGTCTTTAATGAGATGTGAAATTTGAATGGAATCCTTATTTTGCATGGTCTGTTGAATGTATACACTGTATGCTATTACAGTTTTGTGTTGTTTTTTTTCTTTAGCGTTACTGGATTTGATTTTGTTTTAATCACTTTATTTTTAGTATACAGTGCATCGAAATGTTACTATTGTAGCAGGTAAAACACAATGTATTTAACTGAATTTTACTAAAACGAATTTTGTTGCACATAAACTTTTTGATGAGTGCAGCCTAAAGAGAAAAAAAAAAAAGTTGTCTTTGTATACCAAATCACACAGGAGATAAATAGTCCAGGGCTGCCAATAAAAGAAAGGGAGCTTGAGAAGCCAGCCCATTCTCCAGACTGGGCTCTCAGAATAAAGGGGCCACAAATGAGCTCTCAACATTTTTTTGGTCATTTTCTTCAGCTTGGATTTTAGGGACCCTACTTGCCTCAGCTAGGGTAGTTGTGCTGTCCCTTCTCAAAAAAAGGGGGAAGTTGGATAAATGAGGCTGCGTGGAAAAACAGGCAAGAGTCCTTGAGGACAATCAGTTCCTTGTTGCAAGGCAGAAAGCTATACTTATTTCAGAGATAGTAAAATATATCTCACCACATCCCCAAGAGAAGAGGCTGTGCAATCTGGATGTGTTTTCTGTAATTATTCTATGAATTTTCATCTGAATTGTGAGGTATGCAAATGTTAGTTCCAGGTCCTGCTGCATCCAGTGGACACAGAAATTTAGCTTCACAAGCAGCAGTAAGAGGCCTGGTAAAGCCAGAAATCCTCCTGGTGTTGCATTGATTTTTAGGTGGATCTGTCTCCTCTGCTGTTGGGACAAACACCAGAGTAAAGGGCGAAGACAGAATTTTAAAAATCATCATCCCTTTCTTAAATACACTCTATTTTCATTTTGTCTGGTTATCTCTGATTAAAATATCAGTCTGTGCATACTTTGCAAGTACTCGGCTGCTTCAGGAGACATTTTGTCCCAGGGTAAGAGCTAACACTCTTTGAAAGCATTTTAGGTTACAAATTGCCTTAAAGTCTATGAACTCAACTTTTTTGTTTCCATGGAGAGCTATGGTGAGCACAGTGATATCCATGCTACCTTTTGATTTTTTTTAATGGATACTTGCCTGGTTGTAGACTTTCTGCCAAACACGATCAGTGTTTATATCATGCACAAGCCCATATAAGGACCAGTCTTAAGGATTTTTATATTTATGATATGCCTCATGTTGGATGTCTGATCTAAAAATGACTATGTAGTAATTTCTTTATCAGATATAATGTCACATAGATCTCTGTGGTTGAAATAGTATGAGGAATAAACTATCTGTGGCTGACATTTCTGCAAGCAGACAGCTTATTCAGCCCCTGTCAAATCTTATTCACCTTACTTAAGTGAGTCGGACTGTTCATGCCAATACAATTGGAATCTCTTCCACTTACCAGCTCAGAAAAGCAATAGCAGCCACAGCTCTTTAGGCAAAATTACTCTGATCTTTGTTAAAACTGTAACCAATGTATAACCCATCTGTACTCAGGGTAACCAAATTGTGCTTAAAACTGCTTTCCACCTCTGTTTTTAACTGTCCCAGAGAGGATGGAGATGGGTATAGACAGGCTTTATATACAGAGACCAGGCTAGTGCAGTAGCAGCAACGCTTCCACGGAAAATCCATTTTTGCTGAAGACGGTGTGGCAGGACTTCCTTTTCATTTTGACCTAAGGGCTGGCTGTTTGATCTGGCGTGAAGTGCTGAAGGGTCAGAGTGTGAGGTGGGGGGATCTGTGCCCCAGTAAATGCTCTGACACCTACCCAGCCCCTCCTGTCAGGCTGAATGGCGAGAAAAAAACTTGCACAGAACTAGCTGGAAGTCGGGACTCAGCTGGTTTCATGAACAGCAAAATAAGTTGTTTTCAGAGAGAAGGTGTTTTGACAGAAAAAAAGGAAGTGGAAAATATTTAGCTAATGAAAATGAGAGGGGAAATAGAGTGTTTCACAATGAAGTCCTGAAAAGCACAGATTTGGAAAAAAAAAAATCTCTGGAATTCCATTTACCAAGGGATAAATCAAGCTTAACTTTACTGCAGATGGTGAACTGATGCTGGTGTGTGAGTGAACGCTGAATTAAATTATCAGTATTTACATAGAATATGAGATACTTCCAAACAACTACTAGCTAAAGAGTGATGGTTTAAGTGAGCAGTCATCAAATCTTTATGGTGTGATGTTATGGATGGAGATCTACAAAATTTTTCTGTAGATTTTTAACACATGTGGTGCAGAGCGAGGCATCGCGTGTACCTCCCTTGCTGCCTATGCTGGCAATTCCCTGTATGGTATATGACTTCACTATGTTCTTTGTCTGTGGAACTGGAAAATAATAGAAGAAATCATTTAGGAATCTATTTAGAAGATTGTACAATAGATGTCACAGTTAGGAAAAAGCCCTGTGGGTTCATCCCTGGTTTAGCACAGTTGATTTGACCTGCTCTCTTTTAAATCAACAAGCTCAAGCAAAAATGCTCGAATATTTGGCAGCTATACAGAAAACCACACAAACCCCTGTTGCTTTAGTACCCACAACTTGTTTTCCAACCAATACAGTGTTGCCTTTTCAAAACCCCTTAAAATTAACTGCTTGTTCACCTCTCCTGAACCGCACTGGGACTGGCGTGAGCTGCGTGTTGTGTGCGCTGGGGCAGGGTCTCAGGATGCTCACATATCCTGGTGAAATTGCAAAATGGCTGCATACAGCAGACATTTCTAAAATATTTTTATTATTCCCATCTCTGTCTGTGTTTTAAAAGTTTCTTGAGACCAAATTGTATTGGCATTTACATTGGAACAGTCCTGTGCTCTCAGCAGGGTTGTGCAGGTTACTTAGCGTTGAATTTGGCCCTGTATGAAAGTTTAATTACATTCCAGGCTTGAGGGAGCCACCTTCACTTTCTCAGACTTAGCAAGACCTTAGCTAAACATCTATTTTTCCTGGTAAAGAAGGGATCTGACACAGCCAGTAAGAGTAGTTAAAATGCTACAAGCAGAGGAAATTAAGAAAAGCTGCTTTAGAGAATGGCACTTAATTTTTCTAACACATGATTTAACAAAAAAAGGCAAACAAACACTCGCTGGCTCTCTGCTGGAAGGAGCTCTGTAACCAATCTGCTCCATCAGCCCTGGCAGGGTGGGAAGCAGTGCTGCTCTCTCCCTCTGCTTTCTGAAGGGTAAGAGGCTGAAGGGTATCAGAAGGGGACACTCTGTCCCCTTATACAACATTCCTGTCGTCAACCTTTGATCCTAATCAACACAACAAATGAAATTTTTGGAAGGACACCAGTGGCCCTAAATCTAATGGTTGTCAAAACCTACACTATGGTGGGTGTAAAGAGGGTTTGTCCCCAGGCTGTTACAGGTCACTTGGCCAAGGAAGAACTTAAACCAGAATTCAAAGTTACTGTGCTTCTTCTGCACTGGCGCTTGAAAAGATGGAGTGATGATTGATGACATAAATATTTTTCTTAATCTGACATCAGGAACAGACTTGTCAGCCCTGGAAATGTGAATCAGAGACAGAAATTGAAATTGAATATTAAAAAAATCCTAAATATAGCTAGTATATGAATCCTGATAAGGGTCATTATAAATAAAAAATTAAACACCCCAGAAAAGTGCCATGAGGGGGGAAAAAAGGGATTCTCCAGGTGATCAAGGAGTGGAGGAGGGATTCACCAGTTCCAAATTGGAGTGCTACTATGCAGAAAAGTGACTATTAAAGAAATAGGCCAGCTGGTGCTTATTTTTTGGCCACTGGTTAGCATAGGGAGGGCCAATGGAATGGTGGGTTTCCCAGGTGGCAAAGGGGAACTCCTTCGGATGCACTTCTGGGTTACTCCTCTGCTTTAGCCGCAGGGTTTGTGTGGAGTGTGGTGCCCTTAGGGTGCCTTGGGCCCCTTTTCAGGGCCGGATCCTTTGGTTAAAAGACCCATTGTGCTTCTGTGAGTGCGAGCTTGGGGCAGTGAGCAGAGTCCTTGGATTCAGGGCTGGGTGCAGCGCTGGCTCCCAGCCCAGGTGGGAGCTGGGGCTACCCTGTTTCCAACCCAGGAAGTTCCTTGCTCTGCCCTTTTCTTCTGGGAGGCTTGTAAGAGATTTCTTTATGTTTATTGTGAGGTTTAAACTCCCCCAGGACGGTTGTGCTCTCGAGGTGGTCACAGCTGTGCTTTGAAGGTGATGTTTTGCACTTGGTGATGCTCAGCTCTTGGAGGGGATGCCTCAGGTCGCTGTGATTTGGGCTGAAGGGCTTTCCCCCACCCTTGCACAGCTGCTGCTGCTTTGCTGCTGTGGAAAAGGGGCTGCCCACGGCATCTTTCCATAGGCTTTAACTTTCTTCTGACTGGGCTGTGCTGAGTGTGGTTCTGTGTCTTTGAATTGGGATCTTTTTTAGCCTTTTGAGTAGGAAGGAGTGTTCTTGGTGACTAACACAAGTAAGTGATACCCCTAAATACAAACAAATAAGGAAAAAGTGGTTGTGGCAAAATTGGTGCTGGAAGAGTTGGATTGAGTTTGAAGGGGGCCTGGTTGGAGTTGCTATAATTTGCCCTGTGTTTCCTGCAGTGACTTTCTGCATTGCCAGTGCCTGGAGGCAGCTGAGGTAGGACAGCTCACCCTTCCTTCCCAGTTATTGGTCTCTGCTGCTCCTGTGTGGTTAAATTTTTTCATTGTATCTCTGGTGTTTTTTTCTTTTTGTGTGGGTTTTTTGTATTTTTTTTTTTTTTAAAAGAAATGGGACCAATGATCTTTTCCTCCCTCAACGGTGTTTCCAAATGTCCAGTATCCAGGAATCAAAAGTGTTCCATCGGTTCAGCTGTCACAGTTCATCTGCTGAAACTGCAAATCCAGATGGAATGATGCTCTGCAACGAATGCTTTGTGGCTGGATAGGATTGCAGCCTGTCCTTGGAAGAGTAGTTGGGCTTCCAACTTTTGGGTTTGCAGAGCTGGGGAACATCAGGGGTTGTTTGCAGAGGGGTCAGGCAGTACCCTCTGGTCCAGGGGCCCCTGGTGGGGACCCTTTAACTCACCAGATGCTGCAAGTCCTGGCCCAGAGCAGCAGGGGTGTGCTTTGGTGAAGTGATAAAGACTCTGCACTTTTATTTTTAATAGTTTTATTACTATTTTTTAAAGCTAAAGCAGAACAATAGCTAGTGTGGTCTGGGATTAAGTTCATGGATTCAGAGGTTTTCTCAATTTACACCGAGGCTCTGAGCCACAATGTATTTACTGGCGTACAGCAGTAATTGATGCATATATTTGGCTGGTTTTGCCGAGTCTCCCATGAATACCCTGCAATTCTCTGAAATATGTGATGTGAAAAATACATCCAATAATATATACAAATAATCATTGGTTCTAAGAGACCATTTGATGCTTGAAATTTATGTGGTTGTGACTGGGCACGCAGGTCTTGCACTAGTTTCTCTTCTACAACTGCTCTTGCATTCACTAAAAATGTATATTTCCTGCATAACTGTTTATTTTTTTCTTTTAAAATTATGTTTATTTTTTGCTAATGTACTTGTTAAAACAGAAATATGTACTGAGCAGAAAAAGGAGACAAAAATCATGCTTTAAATATTCTTTTGTTGTACATTGCCAGTATTTATAGTTTAAAACTCTAGCTTTCCATCTTTATGCAAGAGAATGCATTTTTCAGTGGTGGGATTTTATGTTACACAGGCTGACCAGAGATGAACTACTTTGGTTTGATTTTAAACTTCTATTAAATGAAATCTGTAATTTATTTTGTATGCATTCTTCCTGACAAAGAGAAATAGTCCAGCAAATTGGACATGAAGTTATGAGCCAAAAAACTGAGGAGCCAGTTGCAGTTGATAAACTGGCTTAAACTTGTCAACAGGTCTGTAAAAAAAAAAAAAAAAAAAAAGGTTTTTAGATGCAAAACTGCAGTAAAACTTGCAGTAAGGCAATATTTGTGAAACCAATTTTTTTACTGATTTTTAATGTTTCAAGGAAAATTATATTGTTAGAGTCTGTTCTTTAAACAGTAATTTATAGGTTTGGTTTTGTGTGTTTTTCTTCTTTTTAAACACCACTAATTCCTCTAATTAATAGTGTCAAGCATGTGGGATTCCTCATAAATCTGAAAAAAGGCTTATTGAATTTAATAGCAAGGCTTGCATTGTCTTTAATGAAATTTGGTCAGACGCTAAACAGAGAGGGTTTTTTCCCTGTCTCTTTTTTTTTTTTTCACTTTTTTTTTTTTCCCCCCCCTCTCCTTTCCTTGAGGGAGAAAAAGTTTTGAGTTTTTCTGAGGAAACTGAGGAATTCTGGCATTCCTGGGCATGAGAGGAGAATACTGATTAGAATCAGGCAGAGAGCAAGCAGGTGCTGAGCATGTTCATTGCTTAACCCCCTGCCCTGCTCCTGCATCCCTGCCTGACCCAGCGCACAGACCCCGCAAAGAGCAGCAAGCTGCCAGATGTTGGGGATGTTTTCAGTAGGGTGATTATTCACCACGTCTCGTCTAAAACCAGGGGGTTCCTACAATGGCTGTATTTCATGTTTAAAGCTGGGCAGGATAAGCTATTTGAGACAGTGTTGGGGAAAAATACTGTATTTCTGGGAGCGAGGGCTGGCTGTTCTGTCGCTGGCTGCTGTGTGTCTGTGGTATCCCTTTGCAAAAAGTGAGGCAAAAAACTAACAAGCAGAGCAGATTGCCTGAGGGGGAAAAAGCTGTCTAATTTCTCTCTCTCTTTTTTTTTCTTTTTTTTTTTTTTTTAATGAACAAAAAAATAAAAGATTTTATGGCTTAGAAACAGTACACCCTAAAGAGAGGTGTGTTTAAAAGTTAAGACTCGAAAGCTTTTGTCTGGAGAATAATACGGTTGGTGTAAAGAGCGGCACAATGGAAGTCTTTTCTTCCAGTTATGTATGGACGAGCATCAGTCAGCCAAGGAAGAACTTCAAAGACCAAAGTGAAAACTTGCCAGGCTCTTTCTTTCCTGACAGGTTTGTCTTGAGGTAAGATGGGGAGAGCTGTTTGTGCTGGGAACTGGAGCCCTCCTCCTGTAGCAGGGGAGGTAATAAATCATGTGCAAACTGAGGTACCCAGCCTCAACTATCTCTGTCTCCAGCTGATTTGGCTTTTTGGAAGTTACTAAACCATCCCATCTCATGAGTCTTTTATTGCTTATTCATAAAGAGGTCTCAAATTCCACTTCTGCCTTGCTGGAAAGGCACCATGCCAGATGGAAGGGGAAGATGATCTATTTCTCTGCCTCCAAAAAAATACTCATTATTCATATGCTGTAATTTGTGTTTAAGGTGGAAAAATAGCTCTGATGTGTTTTAATGTAAGTGGTCCAAGGATGCAACTGCAGTGCATTAAAACAGCAACAGAACTTCATGTCTGCAAGTGTGTATGCAGAGTGTCAGGGTGGGTAAAGGGGATGCTGTGTGATAGGAAATAGAAACTCCAAATAACATCTAGAAATCTTTTCATCGTGACCTTGCACCATTTTATCATTTTATGGATTTTAATTTTTTTTTTTTTTCCTTAGGAATTTATTTACAGGATGCTAAATGCTGCAGTCTAGAGTAATTTATCTCCTTTTAAAATGGGTTTAGGTAGCAGTTTTAGTGTTACCTGTGAGGCTGTGCTCTGGAGGCACTACTTTAGTGGACTGTGTGTGTCGTATCAAACTCTGTTGAGGGCAGAGACACAACAGAGAAACCAGAGCAGCTCTGCTGGAGAAAGCAGCAGTTCTGATTTCCCAAGAGCCCAAAGCAGAGCAGTCTGTACTGCAGTCCTAAACTGCTCCTGCTGATGCACACAGGGCTATTCCCCTTCTGGGGAGTGGGGTAGGGAAGGCTGTGGATCTTTTGGTGGAACAAAAGAAATCCTGCAGCATCTTGTCTCTCAATATTTGAGAAATGCTTGTACAGGTAACCCCTCTGCCAGCCTGTGGCCAGGAGCGGTGTGTGGGCATCAGTGAGTGCCACTTGTGCTGCCACAGACCCTGGGGCCAAGCAAGGCTGTGGGAGCAGAGTGCTGGGTCTCCTCTCAGGAGTTTGTAGCAGTTTTTCTGAGGTTCAGGGACGGGCCAGGTCAGCTGTTCTCCGAGTGTGTGCGGTGCAAGCCTGGATTTGGGCTTCAGTGCTGCAAAGAGGAGATTGTGGGGTTTTTCTGTGCTCTCTCTGTGTTCCTACCCTGATCATCCAGCTGTGCCAGACTTAAAATATGAGTCCCTTTCCATGACAGCCCTCATTCATTTAGCTATGCATTAGGCAGGGAAGAAGAACCAGTAATTATGAACAAGCTGGCAATACTGTGTTCCAGTAACTGTTTCATGGTGTGTTTGAGTTGATGGCTGCAAGAATGGAAAATAAGTCTTTGGGATGATGTGGAAGGTCTCTGTTTGCATGCTCTGTCTCTTGGCTCGAGCCTGTGCTACGTGCTCAGGCATCCTTGGCTTCAGCCAGGCTGTTTGAAGGAAATGGGGTTTCTCTGAGGGTTAGGTTCAAAATCAATGATTTGCCCACAGCAGCAGCAGTTGTGATATTTGCTGGGGGTGCATCGCATGACTTATTTAGACAAAGTCTACGGGCTGCCTTGAAGCCATCAGTGGCAGGTAACAGAAAAACCGGCTTAGTGTTGGCTGGGTTAAATTTCCTGTGTAAGGGTTTGCACACCTATTGAGGAAAACTTCTGAGGAAAAATTCTCTAACTGAAAAAGAGATGGGTTCCTGCTGTATTGATGACTTCAGGTGAGTTCAGCTTCACTGCTTCGAGAATTTCATTTAACAAAGCAAAGGGATGTTTCACAGAACAAAGATGTGCCATTGTTCCAAATGGTCATTTGAAACAATGATACTTTACAATAAATTTCAAATGTGCAATAGTGCAAGTGATTCATCTTTTGTTTTATTTTCAGTATAACCCAATGCCATCTAACTCCCTGAAAATCAAGTCTGTGAATAATCACAATAAATTTTATCTTTTGTTTTGGGAAAAGGGTGAAAGAATAAATAGGATTTATAGCTGAAAATGGGACAGCATACTTGAATTTGGTAGAGTATTGTCAGAAGGGTTTTAGTTTTTCAAAAGTAAAGGAAAGAGAAGCATTTTGGATTTTAGTTCTGTTATGGGCTGACAGACCATTAGTGGGAATCAGATAGTAGTTCTTGTTTTGCATCAGCTGTACCGAGCTTAAAACATCATTGGGGAATAAATGAATTTGGTTCCTGCTTTCATGGAACAATTTTAGACTCTTGCAATTTGAATGTAAGCTTTGACCATGACAATGTCTCTGTATTCCCATCTCCAAAGTGCTTGTTTTTATAAAATAATAAATGTCCCTTGACTTCTCTAGTGGAAAAATTCTAGATAAATTCAGGGTATTGTTTTTACCTATCCCTTCTCCAAATTTAAACCACTTTCTATTTGCTAGAGATTGAGATGGGGGAAAGTTGAGGACCAGGAGAGATTTTTATTTTGTTGCCACTTTTCATCAGAGGTTCATCACTCATTGAGTGCCACAGGCACTTGTAGTCTCTACAGACATCGAAATAGAATACAAACCTGAAAATTTGTCTGACGAGTTTCTGTTACACAAATATTCAGGACACATTTGGGCATTTATCTGTCTCTGCCTTTGATTGCGTGGGGAAGAGAGCTGGGTAAAGAGCTCAGCATCAGGTTCAGTACACTTAGATTCAGCCACCATTATCTCCTTTTTCCTGTTTATTTCTGTAGTTGCTGTGTATCTCTGATTCAAATTTTAGTAAAAGAACAATCTTTAATCCCTTTTTTGTTGTTTTGATGGGTTACAAAGAGTAAACCAACATAATCTGAGATATTGACGTAATGACTCATGTGGAACAAGAAATAATGGACTGAGGAATTACAAATTTGTACTTTCAGGTAGATTTTTCAGCAAACTGCCAGGAAATAGTACTATAGTTTATAGAATATGTTTTTAGATCAGATCCTGGACCTGGCATCAAATTTGATGCCTGCTGGCATCAAATCAGAGTGATTCCTTTGTGGAAGTCCCTTGATTTCCAGCAATGTAAGAGAGATCTCAATCTGGCTAATGGATAACTGTGTAGTTTGAATAACTGAGGACTTTTTCCTGAGCAAGGGACATGTAGGATGTGCTGCCAGATATTGGATTATTTGTGTTGTAAGATCAAGTTATTTTTCTAATTTTTATTTGGGGATAATAGTTATTGTTTATAGAGAATCTAGTTCTATTGAATAATACAAAACAAGTTATGGAATCAACAATACCATGTTTTGGGGAAAATTTGAAAGATTTCTAGTCACTTTTAATGCAGCTTCTGTAATAAGGTGGTAAAGCACACTTCAGTTTGATGTTGTGCCTATTGATATCTGTCTCCTGAATATATTAAGAAATATTGGAGATTTTAAGGAGTGATGCTTAGTAACTTCTGCTCATTCTATGTGTGTGTGACATTTCACACACATTCTGCAGATACACATAAACTGTGAAGCTGGAGCAGAACTAGATCTGACCAGGCACATTTCTTGTGCAGCCAGAAGAAATTAATGTACTTGGTACAAAAGATGAGTTTGTAACTATTTAAGCAAAGCTGTACTTCTTTTTATTAGTAAAAGAATGCAAATGGGGGATTTAATGCATATTAAGAAAAACATTTCTTTCACTGCTCTGAGGGCTTGCTGTCAGCACCCATTAAAGTCTCCAAATTAAAATAAAAATAAAACAAACAAAGCAACAAACAACCCACTCCAACCCTTGAGTTTCAAACAAAACCAATCCTATGAATATGCTCTGTGTGGTAGATAATTTAGTAAAGTAGGTTATATTCTCAAGACATTCCTCTGGCACCCCTCCATGTGAGCACTGTTAATATCCTTTGAGTTACTTTGTGCTATTGTCTTTCTAAATACTGTTTGGAGGTTGCGCTGCTCTGGAGATCTCAGAACTGTTTTTTCTGCTGGGAAGATACGACTTCATTGAAACTCTGTTAAATCATGACAATTATGGCAACATTTTGTTCTAACGAAGACAAAAGGGAGAATTCAGGCTACATAAAATCACTAATGTCAACATTTGGTTGAACTAAATATTTTTACTTGTTAATTTAAAAATTTTGTTTCTAATTTCTAAATTTTTACTCTTAGAAAATGAGGATTAAAGACCTGATTATTTTGCTGTTATTGCTTTTGAGACAAAATGAATGTATTTAAAAGGA
>VZTX01001913.1:789497-1004497 GCA_013400915.1 Pardalotus punctatus | reverse complement strand
TAGGCACCCCTGTTCTGTAACTGTCTGAAGTGTTTGTTTTTTAATATGTTTGTCACTGAACATTTCCAGACCAAAAACCCCCAAACCCTTTTGTTAATTTGGTCTCAAGGTTAAGCAGATGTACTAGTAAACTTGTAGGGAGAAAGAACCCCTATTTTTTTAAACACACATAAACCCTTTTCTTCAGAACTTTAGAACATCTTGAAAATAGGGAGACTGAAGATTATGAAATAAAAATTCAGTACAGAAAACTTCATAAAATCTGTCCAAAGTCTTTTGGTGCTTTCTAGGACTCTGTGCAGTTAGAACTTTGGGAATTCTTTGCAATTTGGCTTTGGGAGAGCGGCTGTCCTGCAGAGGAGCTGGAATACTGACAGCACTGTTCAGTTTATCTAGGTGCTTTTCCATTGATTGGAGTTTTCCTGGAAATTCATACTTGTCTTGGAGTTTATATGTTTCCTAACATACAATTTGATTTTCAGCTTCTGTGGTTTTTTAAGATTTTTTTTTTTTTTCCTTTAAAAACAAAAAAAAGTCAGATTTGGTTTCACTGATCTTCTGTCCAGAAAGATCTGGGGCTCTTAAAGACGATTTTGATAAAATGTCTGGCAGCAGGTAGGGGTTGGGCAGGAGATGAATGAGGATGTGCCCATCTGCATCAGGCTCTTCATAAACCCCAGGAACAATGGCATTCTTGGTGGCAAAAAGCAGATTATCTCAGTTTTGGGACTCTGTATTTCCATCCATAGGACATAGATGGTAGGGGAATTCTGGTCTTCCAAGTTTCAGTTAGCTACTTTCAGTCAATTCCCTGAAGATAAGATTAGATGGTGATTATTAAGCTCTAAAGTATTTTGGTTTATTTTTTTCAATTTATGTATTTAATTTATCTCTTTTTTTTGGGGGGGGTGTTTTTTAGTGGGTTTTTTTTTTTTTTTTTTTTTTTTGTTTAGTAACAGTAATAAACCCACTGCCAGTGTTGAATTACTTTGTATAGGATTTACTACTGAAGTTGCAGATAATAAAAAAAGCTGGATAATCAGACTTTCAAGTGTGGTGGTGAAGCTATTTAAATGAAAACCAAAACCAGAAATAATATTGAAAACTGACAAAAAGCAGAGAATAGCTGAATCCAGTTATCACAAAATGGTCTTGTGGTGTTTGTCACAAACCTTCCAGGAAAATATTGTCCAGGAACACACATGCCCCAGGCAGTAGTGGATGGACAGCTAATTGTGGGGGAGTAGGGCTGGTTGTGTGCATGCCCCTGTCCAGTGTGAAGTGGTTTGTATCTATGAATGGCTCTGTTCTGCTTTGTATCAGCAAAGAACTGATGTAATACAAAACACTGAGAAATCCATTTGCTTATGTTTCAAATTTTATGGTGGTTCTTGATAATTCAATAATGATAATGACAATAACAAAAGGTCCCTTTGGTTCACAAAACATAGCGATTTAGCTGTTTTTATGGTAGTGAATATGTAAGACGGCTTGACTAATATTTTTCTGGTTTGCCCAGCATTAAGCTGTTCTAGAAGAGTTATTATCATAACACTATATATGTTTTATGTACTAATAGAAGCTGGAGTGACAGATCAGACAAAATAGAGAGTAAATTTAATAGGGAAGTCCATTTTATTCCCATTTTAGTGGGTTGGGGGGTGGGTGGTTAATGTATAAGGGTAAAGCAATTTACCAGAATCTGAAGGATGGAAAGCATCTAAGCGTTTTGTTTTGTTTTATTAGGTTGATTCTGAACATGTTTCAAATGGAAAGTTTAGGTATCCTTGCTGGAGACTTGTGCTGTAACTCTGCACCTAGCTTTGCATATGCAATTTATACATTATAGTCAGGAACTGTTGTGGCACTTTGCTGTATTTCTAGACTGTGCATAGTGAATAAGAGCAGTCTGTATCAAAGAAGATCGATACAGACTGCAAACCCCACTGTACTGCCAGTCAGGAGAGGACAGTCTGCGTGCTTGGTGCTGGTTTCAATAATGCAATAATTGTGGCAGTTGGTGTGTGAGTAGATTTGACTTCTCAGGTGTGGCCTGATGGGGTCAAAATGCAGGTCTCAGCTCCCATAGTGTCTGTCATGGATGAGATCCCTGCCAGTGGAGAGGCTGGGGCTGTGCCAGCCTTGGGAGCCCCCGCTGTCCATCTGAGCCCCCCCTTTGCCCTGTGAAGCAAACAAACCGGGTGGCACCTGGCTGGAGCTGCTCCTCTGGCTGTGGCACGGAGGAGGCTGCTGGCAGCGTGGTTCAGCGCTGGGAGCTGGCCCAGCAGTCAGCCTGGAGCAAGCCCTTGGGAAGCACTTTCCCATGGCCAGCCCTGAGGCTGTGCAATGTGTCAGGCTGCTGCTCAGCTCCCTGTCCCTGCAGCCTTGCTCTGAAGTGCGCTGCATCTGGGGAACATTCCTCTTGTAGGAGTGGAGGTGGCATACAAGTGACTGTTTCTAAATGTACTGTGACGCAGTTTTACTTCAATGCTCTTCCGAGGCTGTGCTGTGATTTCTAGGAGAGGAATTCAAGAGGGGCAGAATGTTTCATGTTGCCACTTAATGGTGTAGTCTACACTAATGTACAGAGTTGGCTGTGAATATATGAAGAAGAGTGAAATTAATAATGTGAAGTATGGAAAATATAGGGGAAATAAATTAGCTAATATTTTTTGAAAAATGTGTTGGAAAATGTAACACTTGTGAAACAGAAGAGCATCAGGTGTTAAAGGAGCATTACAGTGGTGGTGTTTGACTTTTAATGAAATAAATCTCAGAGTTAATCCAGAGTTTTGAGGGTCTTGACTATGTTAAAGCAGGACTGCAGAGCAGGCTAGCTCAAAAAAGCCCATCCAAATTTCAGTAGTACCGTTAATTTAATGCAGCGCAGTTGAGCAGTTTTCTAGCAGGCTGCTTGACATATGGCTTTATAGTCTGTAAAAAAAGGCAACTTAACTATGCTGGTGTTGGCACTGAAACTTCTGAGTCTCTCCTGTCCCTCTTCTGTAGCTGAGACCTTTTCTTCTGTTGCATGTTTTTCATTACTGTGCTTCTTCTCTCCGCTTCAAAAATGCAAGATGCTTTTCCAGAGTTTGTCAGTACTGAGTTTCCAGCTGGATGTTTAAGGTCAAAGTTCTTCACGTTCTGGTGAGTAATAAAGATTCCAATCTGGGATTGGGGTGATGAACACTCTTGCTGAGCAAGATAGGGGTAGGATAGCAGTGGAGGAGTAAAAAATAAATCCCATGAAGTGTTGGGAAGGGAAAGTCTCACAACAGGTTGCACACAGAATTAGGCTTGAGTGGATGCAATATTAATGAGAAAACATTTTTGAAGAAGTGGGGTTAAAAATGTGGTCTGTGTTTTTCCAGGTTATTTGTACTCCTACAACCTTCTTAGTTATGGGAGATACCAGCACAATTCCTGGTGTGAATGCACTCATAAGTCACTTTTACACTGTTATGAGTATAGCTAATCCTCTTTCATGGGGGGATAATTCTTCTGCAAGAAAACAACCTTGTATTTGTTAAGTAAATTATTTCTGTGTAAAGAGAAGCCTGAGTCTATAAATAATAAGTCAGAATTTATAAAGAGGACACCAGTGAACTTCTTGTTTCTGTATACTTGCATTGTGGCTGTAATTATATTACATTATATTATATGTTGAAGCTTCTCATTTCAATTTTATATTCTTGCTATTTTAAAGAGAAAGTAGAAGACTTCATAGGCAGGTTTAAGAAGCTGAGTAAGTTTTCCTAGTGCAGCTTCATGAGTCTGAAGTAATCAAAACTAGCCAGACAACCTAACAAAATCCCAAGTATTGAAATTTAAAACAAAACATTAGAGACCTTTAGGCAATTAAGAAAGTTGAACACTCACACATTTTAACACAGTACTGAATTAATTAAGGAAACGTAAATCAATAATAATTTAAGTATAGAGTTTTTTTGTTCCCTAGGCACTAAAATGCAAACTACTGAATGTGCTTTGTCTCAGAAAAAAAAGAGTAAAATTAACTTGCTGATTTCTTTATAACCCTGGAAAGAAATGTATTTTTAAAAAATTATTTCTTTGGTCTGAGTCTAAGGGTGAAAGTTTAAACCCCAAAGTGTTTTTTTAGGGAGGCAAGGGGAGCGAGAGGGCTGGAGCAGAGGCTGAGCTGGACCTCAGCATTTTGCAAAGGGTTAAGGGCCTTATGAACACAATGGGATGTTGATGCTCTTTTAACACATTCAGCCATATTAACTTATTTTCTGTTGTGGGGATGTTTGCGTTGTTTTTTATTTGTTTACTCTTGTTTGTTTGAACTAATCACCACTTAAGTAAAAGCCTCTCTGCCTGCCCTGCCTCCTCTTCACCCAGCATTTAGCCATGGTGACCAGTCAGGCATAAAAACGTGCTTATCTGCAAATGAATGGCAGCTCTTTGCTTCATTAAAGCCTCTTTCTCTTTTGGCACTCGCATTGTGACCCTTTGATATTAATTCAAAGGGCAATTAAAGAATGCGGCCCATCTTTGAAGTAAAGCATTCAGGGCAAGGAATGGGATGAACCTGGGACTCTGATGGACTGTGCACATTCAACAGGCCTTTTCAAGGCAGTTTGAAGTGACTCAAAGAAAATGGGCAGGAGAAGGTCAAAGAGAAAAAAGGGGCTAAAGAAACAGTCTGTATTTGTTCGAAGTATTAGCCAAGCAAACTGCAAATAGCAACAAAATGAAACAGTTAATAGAGCAGCCAGACAGAGGCATGTCAATCACTTAACTTGAACAGCATTGGGCTAACCAAGGCTTCAGTCCACTGTGTTATCTAATTATCTTGGGAAAGCCAGTAGCTGGAAGTAATAGTATTGTATTTCTTTCTGCTTACTGCTCAGAAAAGGTGATAAATACTCACAGCTTCATAATTATTCAACATGTATACATAAAGAGTGGTGGGTTGGTGGATTGTAGGCAAGCTGCTAGCAGAAAACCAACAAAAAACCCTTCTCGATTAACCTGAGATGCAGAATGTGTGCATTAGCATGTTTAAAAATCATGTAAGGGTTTGCATATGGAGTGAGCTAAGACACGCATGGTTTCCTCTGGAACAAACCTTAAAGGCAAACACATTTATGAACCTTGGAGCGTCGTTTTCGATCTTTCCTCCAATATAGTTTTAAACCACATATAATGTTAAGGGTCAGACTTTAAACCACAATAAACAATGAGATTAAGAGCCAAGGCTGCAACTCTCCTTACTTAGCATATGCTGTTGTACCTACGAAATGTAGTACACATGGTATGAGATTCCTGCCTTATTTTGCCCTAACAGGGTAAATTAAGGACAAAGTTTCACATTTGCCTCGCCTTTTTTTTTTTTTATTGTTGGTTAAATTATCCCCATGAGGTTTGATTTTTTTCCACTGGCCTGAATTTGCACATGAAAAACAAATACACGATTTTATTTGCCCAAATGGATGTGCCCATAAACAGGCTTATTTTAAAATCCTGGCATAAGAAAAGACTCCTGAACTTATCTTCATAGTCTCGTTAAATTGTCAAATTATTGAAACAAGGAAATAATAATGAATTTGCAGTGTGAGAAAAGTGCTCTTGTCTTGATCCAGATGATGCAGAGAATTGTATACAACACGTGAGAAGAAGTGTGTGGCAAGAACCATCTTGAAATATGTGAAATTATGCATTACTGAACTACTCGTATCTTGGAGGTGCTTTTTTTGTTGGTTTTTTTTTGTTTGGTTTTTTTTTTGTTTGGTTTTTTTTTTCTTTTGCAAAATTTGCTGCACAGGTTTGCATCTTTTGCGGGTGCTGCTGCGACTGCCTTTGTGTAAATGTAGCTACAGTCTCCAGCATGATCCCGTTTGGTGGGATCCCACTAGTGTTAACAAACCCTAAGCTGTGTAGCAAGATTGGGTGGTACACTTGGTTTAACATGGTAAAGAATTTGTAGCAAAAAATGCTCTACACACATGAAATGGACAATATACAATATGACTTAACGCATGTTAAAATATACTCCATCAACAGCTGGTAATGGTTTACTGTGGAGGAGAAGGAAGAAATAATTTTTTGTTGCTGTTGTTGAGAAAACAAAAGCATTGGCACAGTCAAAAAAATCACTTTTGTTGAGATCTTGCATGCTAAATTTTAACCAGAGGGACTTTTTTTTTTTTTTCCTGGCTACATTGCACCCTCCTTTGAACTTCAGTCTAACAAATAATCTAAAAGACTATTCAGTGTGGTTGTGCTTGTATGAAGGGTTCTGCCATCACACAAGAAGAAATATCATATTTTCTTTTATAGTGGCCACTGTATTTTCTTTTTTAGGAGCAGAAAAGAAGAGGAATTCTTGTATATGTTAGGCTTAGCATTGTTTCAAAGTTACATAGTAACAGAAAAAATGGCACTGTGTGAACACTTCACTGTCTAAGAATTCCAGCTGGAATAACTGTACGGGACCAATGACCTTTGTTTTGTATGCGTCCCTCCTGATGTCCACAGGGTTTTATCTGTAGTCTATTGGAGTCAAAGCCATAAATTAAATTTGCTTGGTTTTAAAATGTTCCACTCTTACTGGAGGGATAAGGCCCTATAAGGATCCCTCTGAATATATCAAGACTGATGAAGTATCATTTCATCAGCTGAAAACAGAGAGGATTTCTACAAGGAGCACAGAGCCTTAGCTGGTGCTAGCTGCCTTGTCTCTATCTCCAGCTGCATTTGGAACAAGCTCCACGGCAGGGGCAGTCCTGTTTGGTGTAGTTGGGTAGCTGGGCTCTTTGCATTGTCTCTCTCCTTTGATTTTAAGCTGTTTCAAATATTATTTAAACTTCCTTCTTCCACTGCAAATGGAAAGTGCACTGTTCTCACTCCCTGGGGTAGCTGTATTTGCCCAGAGAAAGGAGTGTCAGGGCATGTCCTAGAGCGGTGGTTCCCTCTCCTGCTGGATAGCATACCAGTTTAATAGGCTCTGCCCAGGTCAGATTGGGAGCGTAGTCTTTACCTTGAGAGCAGAGCAAAGGAAGGGTGGCTGGATGGAGTCAGCTGAGCAGAGAAAAGAAAACAGAAAGCACTGAAGTCCCATGATGTGATCTTTGGTCTGACTGTACAGCCAACCACTTGGGGTTTGAATGCCCCGTTCTGTGGAAACTTGGAGAGTTGGGATATCTGCCCGAATCTCATTTGCAGGAGTTTTGGGGAGCTTTGCTTCCTCCTCTGATTTTGGTTTCAAGCCAAATGAGCCCTGGCTGCAGCATGCATTGGTGGGGCAGATGCTGCAGCCAGCACCTTGCTTGGAACAGGTCTTGTTTCTTTGTTGCAGTTGCCTCTACTCATGGTTTTGTCCTACAGAAATCTGTCCAATTGCTTGATCCAAGGGAACCATGAAGTCCTAAACCCTGAAAAGACTGTTCCAAACCCCACATTGTTTGGGGTATGTTCTATTCTGGAAGCAGGAAAAAGCATTTTAGGTCTTCTTGGATATGCATGGGGATTTAGCAAAATCCCCAGCCGTTGATTATTGCTGCTTGCCTGGTAGGGTTTCTAGATGTTGTGTGTGTGACCAAGTCCCCTCTATCTGTGAGGTGAGTGGGCTTTGAAGCTGGACACTGCCCTGGGCCACTCTGGATTTTCATCCAGGGGACCTGAGATGTTGGGTGAGTGCTTGGAATGCACCCCTCAGAGGGTTAGTGGGATGCTTGAAAGCACAAAATTTCTTATCTGGCTGTTCCACCACCCAACTCAACTGAAGTCCAGTTTACCTGTGCAGCAAGAGGCGGAACCTGAGTGTGTTTTCCATGAAACTGGTGCCTCTCTATCCTTGTTGGCACAAGTGCCTGACGACCGTGGTCTTTGACTTCTTCAGTGAGTGTTGATTTGTGCTAAGTGGATTTGGTTTTTTAAATACAAAACTTAATTTTAAACTGCATTTTTCTTGGAGCTTTTGGTAAATATTTTTGCCTAGCAGGAAAACAAAGCCAGCTCTAAGAGTATAACATCATAATTGCTGAGGCTGTACTGCATTTTCTGAACAAAAATAATGGGTAGTTGCATTGCTTTGCTAAAACCCCTCATTTGCTGTGTCCCAGTGCTTCTCCTTGAGACTGGGGGCCTTTTATTTGCTGGTGTTCCTTCTCAGACACTGATTGCTGTAGTGCTCTGTGTGCGACATACACTCGATACATCATCTGAGCACTGCAGAGCGTTCCTTCCCTTTGTGCAACGTCTCAGGCCTGATGTAAAACAGGCAGAAGTGCAGCAATTCCTGCCATAATGTAAGATGATTCCAGGAATTAGAAATTTCCAGCTTGGAATGTACCAGGAAGTGGCAGCACGCCTGTGCCGGCGGGGATGGCCTGGCAGTGGGCTCCTCACCCTCTCCTTTTAGTGCATTGTGTGTGTGTATGGCTGCAAGAACAGAGGGTACAGAGGGGAGGAATAGATATAAATATAAATGTATCTGGGTTTTTTTCTACTGGAGACTCAAACTTCTTCCGAGAAGTAAGTCTGAAAATGTCAAGTGTTAGCTAGAAAGTGGTTCTGAGTGCCTCAGCTGGATCCTGCTGACATGGGAATCAATGGAAGTTTTGCCTTTGGCTTTATGGCTGCGGGACTGCATCTGAAAAATGCCTTAAGTGATCTGAAAAAAAGTTGTGAAGCTGCAAAATACACAGATAAATCTGAAAAGTGGTGCATGAAAGGAGGCTTTTTAGAATATATTTTAATTCGTGGGGAGGTTTTTTGTAATGTCAAAGTGCTTGAGTGTTCCTGGGAGTTTTACAAAGCTTGGAAACAAAAGATTAATGCCTAAAGGCATATCTTTAGGGATGGTTTTTTTTTTTTTATAATCTGGAAACCCAGTAAATGAAGTAAACATCCATTATACTCAAATTCAAATAATAATAACTTAAAAAGAGGGGAGAAGTGCTTAATAAAACATGTCTAAAATTAATTATTACTAGAAAATAAGTTTTTTCCACTTGCAAACAATTGACAGGGCTTAGGAATCAAGTCTGGGGTCAAGGGGTCTTGATGGCCAAGTCAAAGGGCACCCAGAGATGTATATTAATGCGTGTCAGCTTCTAGATCCTAGAGTCAAGCAGTAGTTCATAAAAGAAACAAGGCATCTTAAGAAGAAGTGTTATTAGCAAACATCAGGTCAAAGTTTATCTTTGGGTCAGTGTGTATGGGAGGGTCATCCATTCATGTGCCTAACACAGGCGTTATCCTTAAAGCTGCCTTGCTGCAAGGTGTAAAGGGAAAATAGAAATATGAAGTTTTAACTCTGCAAACCTGGCAATTTATCTGAACACTTTGCAAGATTAAGACTTAAATTGAAAATCCTTAATGGAGCAAAGGAAAATAGGAATTTTATTTAAATTAGTCTTGGTAGGGTTTTTTGTTTAATTCCTTTTAAAATCCAAAGCTAAAACATACTTTTGTATGGACATGCGGGGTTCTCAGCAATGTCTTTGCACTCTTGCCTGAGTCAGAGTTGATGCTATAGGGGACAGACATGTCTTTCTTTTGAAAGGACCAGTATAGCCAATGTCAAACCCTTTGATGTGGAGGTATTGTAAATCTTTCCACGTGATTCTTCCTGGAAGCCATGGATTTCCTAAGAAGCGTGTTGACCAGTTCATCCCATTTACAACGCTACTTCTGCAGCTCTGCTTTCTCCTCTTCCCACCGCCTTGGGTGTGGGAACCCTGGCGCCCAGGGCAGCCGTGGCCGGGGGCGCTCCGCCACTCAGACCTGGAGGAATGCTCCTGCTGTGCCGGAGCACACAAAGGCTGCCTACTTGCTTTGACAAGCCCATGCTGCAGAAAATCCTTGCAATCTTTTGTGCTTCGTGGTGTTGACTTATTTTAGTTCCACGCTAAGATGCTCCCCATTGAAACAAGCCAAAAAAAAAAAAAAAAAGAAAAAATGGAATACGGTTCTTTTAAATACTGTTATTCTGATGCCTTTAGGAGGCACTTCGCCTGACTTTCTAAAGAGATGTGTTTGAACGGTGCAACTTTGGTTATGCTTTGGAGGGGAAGGGCATAGTTGTAGGAATAATAAATATGACTGTTCACTAAAGCCCATTATGTTTGCGATGAATGGTGATTAAAATATAATGTGCAATGATAACTAGGTATTTCTGGGAACCAATGTGACAAGAGGTGATAGAAAAGAGATTATCTGTTGGACTTGTATAGAGTGGATATTGTAGACCTGAATTGTGCATTTAGTGCATACGTTGTGCACTGGCAAGTCCTGAGCTCCAAAGACATCAGCATAATGGAAAGCCTTGGCATGCTCAGGAAAACATTCATGTGTTTGCTGCTCTTCAACGCAGTTAGAGCAGAAGAGTTCCAGACTCTTAATTAAGTCTTTGGGTAAATCTTTTTGAATTTTGCCTTGGTAAAATATATGAGGAAAATCTTAAGAAAAAACCTTGAGCTGTAACAGTTAAGTTTCAATGTATTTTAGCCAAAAAGCCTTTTCTGTCAGACCCTGGCAGTTAGACAAAACTGACTTTTTTTAGGAGCGCATCATATTTGCTAGGAGAAGTTTCCTGACTCCAGATGGAATTCCTGGTTGGGAGTAGGGGAGAAAGTGCCTGTCCTGTGTGTGGTGAGCAGGGCATATCCCTGCATTATAGAAGGAATGTGTTTCCCTGGCACTGAGGTAAAAGCTGTAACTGGACCTCTGTAGGTCCTCTGAGTTCCTCCACTTCATCTCTTGGGTATTTGGAGTGTGGGAGAGTCAAACTTAAATGCTTGGGGCTTATTTGGGGGTGTGTGTTGGGTTTTTGTTTGGTTGGTTTTTGGTTTGTCTTTTTTCAAGCACTCATTGGATCTTTTGAAGAGGGGAAATAGAGGAGTTACTGGTCTCAGACTGTCCAGTTGGTCTCCACTCTAAAGCAGCCTGAATGAGTGCCATGACCACATGCCTCTCCCTCTGGAAGACAAATGATTCCTTCTCTCTTTCCATTTTTCTCAAAAGATTTTAACTAGATTTTTGGATTTTTTCCGCTAGCTCTGAATCAGGAAGGCGGGGGAGAAAGCTTGGAAGGAGAAATGTGAAATGAGGAGAAGGGCAAATATTCCCTTTCTCACCAAGTTGCAACCATGGTCTGAAAGCATGAAATGATATCAATTGGAAACACACCCAAACAGCAGAGCAGCTGAACCTTTGCTGGTATAATCTCTCATGGCTCCACTGAAGTTAATTTGAAAGAGTCTGCCTGTTCCTAAATAGGTGCAAAAGCCTTTCAGTGAATTGTGTGTTACCATAGGAAATCATATTAAAGGGAATGGCATTTTGGGAGTCTGTAAGTCATGACTTTTAATGGTAGCTGCATTGAGCTTGATATAAGAACTCAGGAAACTTGAGGGGTTGACTTTAACTTTGTGAGAATATCTGTACTACTAAACTGGAAGTTCAAACTGTAAAATATTCTGTTCTAGAACCTGGTCCTGACAGAGTTCTGCTAAAAAAATGTGAGCTGCGTCATGGGAACAAACTCCTGAATCCAAGTTGTACGTGCGGTGCAGAATTCAGAAAGCCAAAAGTTTGTTCAGTCTGTTGGTGGACTCAAAGGCTAAGGAGGACTGTGGGAATCTTGGTTCCTTCAGTGGCTCAGCAGGATCAAATTTACTTCTAATTCTCTCTCCCTAATTCTGGTTGCAAAAATTAACCAAATAAGAACTTGAATTTATCAGACAGAATTAGGAGTTTATCATGTTCCTAATGAAGCTTATGGCAACATTAATTTACTACAAGATGGTGCCCACTAAAATAATAAACAATTACTTTAAAAGAGGAAAACAACAGAATGCAAATTAAGACAAGCATTAGAATGAAAATGTTCCATTTTTCCACTGTGCAGAGAATGATTTGTGGCCAAGGGATTACTTTTAAAATTGTTTTGAATTCTGCCCTTTAATTTATTAAATGAATCCTTCTTAGGAATTTGATTGCTAATTCACTTTAATTTAGAAAAGCCCCACTGTCTTTGGATGTAGGCAGAGCCCTCAGGGGTCTATAAAACTGTCAATAGGGCTGTTAATTTGGCTTTTCTTTTTTCTTATGGCTTAAAGCTTAATTGTAAGAGCTGGGAAGATGCCACGGTTTTGGTTTGCAAGGACTCAAACAGTGTCTTATGGGTTTCAGATCCCATCAGAAATTATAGGAACCCTCCTGCTGCTGCTGACATGCCAAGCTGGAAAAGCTGCAAAAATCTGGGGAGGACCGGGGGTTTGCTGAAAGTGAGTCCCACCTGGTTTTCATGCTGGAATTGGAGATGGACAAGAACCAAGTCACTCACTCTAAATGTCCCTCAGCTTTGGGCGGGTCTGGATCCTGATCAGGATCTGAACTTTTTGTGTGCCTTAGGCTTGTCTTTAATTGAATCCATGCAAAACCAGACATTTCACATGACTTTGATGCAAAACCATAAATAGGCCCATTTTTTATTCAAAACTAAGTCCAGGTTTGCTTAGAAAGATCACAAACCTCCTACTGAACCTTGATGGTCCCAGATTATAATGAAAATTGAAGCCTCCAATGCAATAACATTCCTGGAGGGAAAGATGTTAGATTTTTGTCTTTCTAGTTAAATAGGTTACTGTTCTGAGGCAGGCAATGATGCCCAGCTTGCTGCAAGTTGGACAGAAGACAGTCTAGACCCTTCCTTGCACAGACTTTGGTTGTAATTAAGTTTCTTTGGTTAGATCCCAATCAAAAAAATATTAGTGGCACTTCTAGTGGTTTTGTGTCTTATATAGGAATAATTCCAAGTGAATCGGGATTAAAAATGCAAAACAAAGCATGGAAGCTTGGATGAGATTTTGTTTGGATTGAAACACTTTTTGCAAACTCTTTTCCTGAGCAGTCAAATTGGGGGAAAAAAAAAATCTGGATGTTTGAATTTTGCAATACAAATTTTGTATTTCAAGGAGACTTTCCAAAACTGCAAGGATTCTAGCAATGTAAATTCTGGTACCTGAGCAGAACAGCATGACTGTTACTTATTTTTAATGACAGATGCAGGCTCTTCTTTGAAGATCCCAATCTGAGCATTCACTGTGAAGTTATCCACTGTACATATTGGTTAATTTGTTTATATGTGATCATACATGTTGGAATTAAGTGAGTGTTCATCAGAACACGGCCTGGGTCAAAGTTTGTTTGTAAAATGTTGTTTGGTAACTGCCCTTAGACTGTGATTTAGAAAGTCTGACTGGAGTGTCTGAATAGGTAATTGTCACTGAAAACATCAGAAATGTTTCCAGGCCATCTGTCACTCAGCCACTTGTTGTTATTTGTATTGCTATGGTAAACAGGAGCCGTGCTCATAGACTGCCGCTGTGCTGGGAGCTGTACCAACACAGATCTTGGGATTTCTCCGTGAAAAGGACCTAATGATGTAAGCACATGAAGGTGCACAGACATGTTTAGACTTTTAAGTAGTGGTGGAGGCTCTTGAGCTCTATGATGAGCAGTGGTCTCAGCTCATTGGTACCCAGACTGCAGCAGATGTTGGCAAGCTGTCACAGCAGCAAAGCCCCTCTAGAATTCCCATCTAATTTGATGTCTGTTGAGCCAACAAATGTTCTAAGCTTCTGCGGTGAGCCCAAAGGCACAACATTTATGTGCTACCAGGGACAGAGGAACACAGATTAGTTGGCCAGCAGTAGATGAAGGCAAAAAGTCCACTTCCTTCACAGGGCAGCCCTCTTGCATTTGTTTCTGTGGTTTGTGATGCCCTTGGGCAGTATTAAACCTGGGACCCTGGATCTCCCTGCCCTGCTTCTCTAACAATAAAAAGGAAGCCACTTAGAAAAGCTGCCGAGAGCTGGTTTCTCCGTTGATCTGGGTTTTCCTTTGCAGACACAGGAGGCTGGCTGGCAGTGTGCAGCTTTTATTCTTTTCTGTCTCTCTGCTATTGTGCAGAGTTCACTCTGGCAGGCTCCCCTTGGACGCATCTGGGGCATCTGTCAGGCCCCTCCATCGGGCTCTGTCCGGCTGGGTTGCAGGCCAAGTTTTGACTTCCTAATCTGTATTAACCACTTTGATGTGGCTCTCAGCAGGGTTTGACCTAAAGCAGACAGAGAATTGCATCTCACAATCCATAGGGTACGAATTGAAGAAAAAAATTAGCATTTAAAAAATTTGCTGTCAAATAAAAAGAGCATGATTTTTGCTGAAATTCAGTTGGGTTTGAATGCCTGTCTTTTCTAAGCTTCCTAGAAAAGCCCACTAAAACAAGAGCTACTTGTTTGCATAGGCAGGGAAGGCAAGCAGTGTGTTAGTGGTTGCTGTTGTTGCAGTACTCATCATGGAGGTATTTCTCTTTCAGACTGGATTTACAAGATGAGATATGGCTTGCATGCAGCCATACTCAAGCTCCCATTTTAGGAGTTGTTATGTTTTCATATGGTGGCAGGAAAATGCCAGGCACTCTGGAAAGTCTGCTTTCAAGATTCCCTCTTGTTCTTGAATGTGTTATAATATTATGATGTTTTTAGGAGAAATTAGAAACAAGGAGAATTACTTTTATTCCCACCTAAGAATCCTCTCTCATTGCATGTTTTGTGATGGAGCTGTTAGGACTGTCACTTGTGATGTTTCTGGGCATCCAGCATGGCATGCATGAATCTCTGCAGGCTGTGGTGCTCTTAGTTATGAACAAGAGGAAGAAAAACAGGACTCTGCTGAGTGGTGCCATAACATTGGAAGGGAAGATGAAGCAGGAGCCGAGATTTTTATAGCTGACATAAAGCTTCTCCCAGATCTTCTCCTGCTTCCCCCTGAAATGTTGAGGACCTCTGGGGAAATAGAGAGAACCTTTAAATAGATGCTATCAATTAGCCCTACAGCCTAACAATTTGAGATAGCTGATTTTACAGAGATGAAAGACTCTAGCTAAGAAACTAGGCATTTTAACTTTTCTGAATTCATCTGTTTGCATTTTGGCAATTTTTCCCCCTAATTTTAAACATTGCAAATCTGATTTGGGACCACTTTTACTGTTATCTTTGAGAATTTGCCCTATTTCTGGAGGGTAAAACCATCAATTTTAATGAAACCTCTGACTTTCAGTGTGTGGGAGATGATCTAAAAATGAGCTCCTCTTCATGTTCCCAAAAACCCCACAAGCAGTTTGATTGGGTTCCCCATTTGGGTAAAAGGAACTAAATAAAAAAACTCGTGTCTTCTGAGTGTGGGCATTCCTGATGCCTGAGGGTGAATGAGGGCTTCATCTGAGTCTAGAGGCTGGATCCAAAGACCACTGACACAATGTGATTTGCATTTAATACTGGGAATGTAGTACTAGATTCTTCGGAGTCTCTTTCTTTGGGAATGGCAAGGAGTAAATGAGTTACAGCACGTGTGGCTTTGTACTTTATATATCACTTAAATACTCTCTGTTTAGACAATCATGTCACTTTAAGTCATTGAAATTCTGGGTGCTTATGTTTTATGGACAGTGGGAAGGGGGAAAAAAGGAAATGAGTGAAAATACCTTCTGTAATGTCAGTGTCCAAGCAAAGCCTGCAGGACTCATCAACAGGCATCCTGCTGCTTCTGCTGTGTTTGTATGGTGAAGATTTAAGAGAAGCCAGTGTGTTTATCTCACAAAATTTGGTGCAGAGTTACTTTTTCAGTTTTTGGAGCTGGTAATAATTCAGAGAGGCAGTTTTAAATTGGTTAATACATGTAGAAGTTTCAAAGCTGGTGATATCAAGTATGTGTCTACTTAGTCAAATAATTTTTGACATCTCTACCATTAGGCATTCACCAGCAACCATCATTCCTGTAGGTTTTCAAGAACATTTATCAGCATCTGTCAACAAGTAGTAAAGAGAGCAAATGTATGGGAATTACATATGTCTGTTGTGTAGAGACTGGATCCAGAGTGACTCCCAGTTGGCACATTTTTTATGCTATAAAGGTGCTGTGGGGCTGGCTGCAGCCCAGCACAGCACATCACTCCCTTTCATTTACTGCTTGAAGTCAGCTGGTGCTGGGCTTTTGTCTGGTTTTTTGTTTGTTTTTTTTTTTTTATTTTTTAATTGGACTGAAAAATTGTGAGTTTTCTTTGGAAATTAAACTCCCCATGTTTCTTTGGAACAGATAGTAAACTCCATACCTTGCTTTGTTATTAACAAACCAGGGTCCATCTCCTTAGAGCACTGTGTGTGTGCTTTATTTTCTTATGTTTGCTTAGTGCCTGTATTATGGCAGTGCTATGGTCAGGTGACATCTGTGAGCTCCAATAGCTTTGGTGAGGCTGGTAGGAGACAGTCCCTGGGAAGTGCAATTAAAGGATGATGCTGGGAGCTCACGGGCATGCAAAGCTCACAGGGTGAGGAACAAGGAGCATCTGCAGGTGACCGGCTCATGGATGGACTCAAGGTAATTACTGTAACAGCATCCCAGGCACTCGAATGAATGAAACAGCATTGTGTGCTTCAGGGAGCCTTGGGCACAGAGTCCTGCAACCCGCCCATGCTGGCACCCAAGGTGAGGGCTGGAATGAGAAACCCCGCAGGAAGTTACACAAAGAGGTACTGAGCACCCTGCTGCTATCCCGTTGGAGGGTCCTTTTATCCCAAACACTGGAACAACCATAAAGGCAGGAACTGTCTTTGACCAGTGGGGCTGGAGGGCTACGGAGCCAGTAGGACCAGGTTTCATGACAGAAGATGATGGATTTTGAGGTCAGCACCCCAATTCTTATGTAGTTGTGATGGAAGTGACCCAGAGTTACTAACAGCTTTGGCTGGAAAAGAAACATTTAGCAGGAGTAGGTAGTGTCTTGGAAAATCTGTCATAGGAAAAACGTTTGATAAAAAATATTAGCTATTTTTATTGACTGAAATATGAAAAGTGGACGAAAAAAATTCAGTACTTTTAGTTTTCTCTCACGAAAGTCTCCTGCAAAGTTAAGTGATTTCTAGAGGAAATGGAGTGTATTCAAGGACAAAATCCAATATTCTGTTTAAGAAAAAAAACAACCAACTCAGGAAATATTTTGGCCATTCCAAGCCCTGAAAGTGATGAATAGAGATGGTCATATAACTCAGTGTACCTCTGCAGTGGATAAAAGTGGCTTGAGGGGTGGTCTGGCTGCAGCTGTGGGTTTAAGAAGAGATGGTAAATTTGATTTCCCACTGAGACTTTGAGGACTGTAATCATGGCATGGAGATGAAGCTATCTACAACAGCTGGCTCTGCCAGTGTTTGGAATCAAGAATGTTATTAATTCAGGTGCTAGAAACAGTTGAGAGAAATAGGAAGTTTATTAAAACATTCTCTTTTTTTTTTCTTTTTTACTTTAGCCATCTGTACAGTTTCTGTTTTCTTCAAAAATGTTTTTGCAATACTACAAGTGGAATCAGTGAAGCAATACAGAGCTGTTGTCGAAAAATACTTGTAAGCTTTTTCAGTCTTGGTGTGCCCAGTATTTTGATCAGCTCATATAACTTTAGGAGTTCTGTTTGCACGGTGTTGCTGCAAAGGATTGAGGCAAATGTAATTTATAGATTTTTTTTTTTTTTTCCCTTCTGTAAAACTCACACTGCCTTACACAATTGAGAGATTGCTGACAACTCAATTATATTCACTGCTTTAACTCACTAATACAATATCATTATTTATCCAGAGACTTCTTCATTTGCTTTATTTAATTTCTCAGCTGACAAATTCCATCTCCCAGGATACTCAGTGTTTTCAGTCTTAATTGGTTACCAATCACCTCTTCCATCAGCTGATACCAGCTTGAAGACATGACACCAATCCTTTCTTAATATGTTCTGGGATTTCTGCAAGGGAAGTCTCACTTTCCTCCTAAGTCTCCCTGTCTTATATGGAAATAACAGCTAAAATATCAAATTCCTAAACTTTCCTGAGAGAAAACCTCATTTGGATTTGCATATTTAGTTTCCTTCACTTTTTTCTGACTTTACGAGACAAAGTTCTTCTTTAATCCCCTGGAAAGCCTTTCCTTGAAATGTCTCGATGTTTGTAAGTGAAAAGACAAGGTGTCACAATACTTAAATACAGCACTCGTTCTCTCAGCATTACCAGGGATGCTCCCGGTGGGAAGGGCTGGAAAACCCCCCAGATGTGGGCACTGGTGAGATCCCGGTGAAAAACAACGGGCTGTGCTTTTGCCTGCTGTCGTCTCTTTTTGCAGAGCTGCTCGGAGCGGCCGGGCTGTGCTCGGGGCCGGTCCGGGGTGAGCCCAGTCCGGCCGGGCGCTGTGCCGTGCCAGAGTGACCTCAGTGCCCCTCTCGCTGGGCGCTCCCTGCATCTGCCGGGAAAGCTGCGAGACATTGAGCGAAGCTTGTCTGCATCCAGCTTTGCGCTTATACAGGAGAAACAGCAGAGTAGTCTTTGGAGGCCAGTGAATGGAAACTCTACACAGTCAGCAAGGCAGTCTTGGCTTCGTGGGGAAAACTATAGCAATTTAATTTTTATTTAGTCATTAAACCTGAGCTAACCCTTATGTGGATACCAACTCCTGAAACCACAGGGAAACGTCCCACGGGCTATGTGACTTTTACGAAATCACTTTCTTTTTTTTTTTTTTCCTCCCCCCAATAATGCAGCTCTTCAGGTAAATCTTGTTGAGGATATGGGTCTCCCTTCCTGCCCTCCTTTGGGCATGCTCCCTGGAATAGACACATGCATGTGTGTCTACTCCCTGGACCATAGGATCCTAGTGCTAGCTGCAATTCCTTTATATTTGGTTTTAAATGTAAAATAATAATGATAATAATAATAATAATAGTAATAATAATAGCAATAACGATGTTAATAACAATAATAGTCTCCAAATGCAAATTTACAGCAGTGAAAGTTGGAATCAGAGCCACATGCAAAGCTGTTAAGTACTTTAGCGTTACTTGTATCAACAAAGCAAATCTCTTTTTGGCAAAGGAGGTGGGGGAATAAGAAGAGATTTTTGTAGTTGTATTTGCAGTTTCCTTTTCCCTTCCTTTCACTCTAGAAATTCTTTATCCTTTCATGCACAGTTGAGAATTAGCCATTTATTCTTAGTGCTGGTGATGCAGTCTTTGATATTTAAAATGGAATGTGTTCCTTTTTGATGCTCTGTGGTTTTGAATGAAGTACATGCTAGCAGATTAATGATGCAGAACAGTTAGACTCTGGGCATTTTTTTCCCTTTTCATATTATTTCATCATTCAAAAAAAAATTAAAAATATTTTTAAAAAAGAGGAGCCTGTGAATTGTCTATTGTTTGTGCGGTGAAATTGTTTTCACAGTGTTGTCATTCTCTTCTAAGTTGAAATCACTGAATAGCTATGAGCTGTCACATTTTTTGTCACTTATAACTGCATCAAGCTGTGCTGACAAAATGTCCCTGCATAACTGTTAATATGCATTGTCATTTTAAGCATGAAACAGTTTAGCTAATGATTTATCTCTTATAATGCAGCACTTGGGGCAGCTGTATGATTTGTCTCTTTAGCAAGTCAAGTAATTTCTTTAACAAAATGTTAAGCACAGATGGGCCATAGGCTGTCAGTTAACCATTATTGTGCATGCATCTGCTTGCCTTCAATGCACTGTTTTATGTATTCAGCCACTTACTTAGGCACAGTTCTCTGAAAAGCGGAACCTACTCTGATTGGCAAATAAAATGTTCATTTGTCTCTTCTTCCTATTGTTTTGTTTTGGTAACACATGTCAGCAGCTCAATTACCCAGTTCATTAACAGCTCCCAGTGGACATGATGGCCAACCCATGATAAGGAGGGCGATTGTGGCACATATGGTCAATAATAGCCTGTCTCTTGGTAATTGTAAATAAAAGTCACTGTTGGCCATTTCCTTTTACTGCAGCTACTGTTTTCCTTTTCACTTTGCCATACAAAGCACATTTCTCTATGTGAATCAGCCCAAACAAAATAAAAATACCATCCATTTCTCTCAAGAAGATCACTTTTATCACTGCTGTGGTGGTTGTTTCCTTTCTGTGCTGACTTTCCAGCTTAGAGCTAAAAGGATACGAGCTTGCTCTTTTCCAATTCCAGCAACGGATTAATTGCTCTTATTAATCAGTTTACTTAAATAGCAACATATTTTCTCAACGTTTCTCTCATTCTCTCACTGCAGATTTTTTTTAAGTGCCTGTGGAGTTAAAAAAAAAAGCCATTTACAATTTTTTTTTTTTTTGTAAGTATGCCCTTTACAAATAGCAGTGGTTTTCAAAGGAGTAATTGAAGTGTGACTTAATCCTTGTTAGATGAGCGATATTCCTGTCTGGAACAGAGGCTTTCTTTTTGGTTTCGTTTCTCCTTCTTTGATATACCATAGTCAAAATGCGAGTAGAACTGGTTAAAAGCAATTCTACTACTTGTGGGTATTTCACATTGTACTAGGTACTCTGCTGCTTTCTAGCCGATTGAGAGTTTCTTTATATATTTACTGGTCCTAAATTTTCACTTTTAATAGGAAAAGAGATGCATGTAGCAGCATTAGCATGTTTTATCATAATCCATCTGAGAAATCTTTTGTTGCTGCTTGTTTCATTCTTTGTTTCTTGAAATTTGCTTTTGCTTTTCCTCTCAAAGAAGAGGAGTCCAGTTGATAACAAGTTTAGGGCAGTGACTTACTAGGGTGAAACTTGGGGTGTCCAGATCTCTCTTCTGTCCTCTTACCGCATGGATGTTGAAGCACAGAAAATGAACGTTGAATTGGATAAAATTGCAGCTCTGAGTCTTACGAACCTTGCCCAAAAGTGCTTTGGTGAGAGCACCAGAACCTAAAATTTAGGGGTGTTCTTCTGCTCCTTGAAGCATGCTTTATCTTAGATAAACATGGCATTCAGTTGTGGTGTCTGAAGAGCTCACAGGTGGCTGAGGGGTGACTCCGGACCCCTGAGCTTGTCCCCCGCTGCCTGCCATATTCATAACTAATCTGTAGTCTCCTCCCCGGGCTGCAGGCACTCGGGGAGTTGTTGAGTGTCAGAGTTTATTTGTCCTGGTTTGATTAGCACAGACCTGGCAGGGCGTATTTTCTTTTTAATGGCTCCTTGCTGTGACAGTGAGGTTTTGGGAGGAGGCGGAGGAGAGGGGGGAGCCTGGCATCATGTTTCCCCAGGCAAACACAGAAAAATGAAGGGCTGATGTGCTGGGAGGGAGAGAGGTGGTTGGCTCCAGAGTCTTCATTATATTTTTTTTATGGAAATAAGAGCCTGCCCCTAAACAGGACTGCTGAGAGGGAAGGAGAGAGGGGGAGCTGTTAGCACAAAATAAGGATGCCGTTTTATCTTCCTGTGGACTTTATTTTGAGGAAGAAAAGGATGCTTGGCATGTTTCTATCCTGTCGACTGTTGAAAGCCAGCTGCTGAAAGGCTACCCCAACACAAACAAGGATCCAGGCAGGAATGCCCTGCCGACCACCTACTGCTGCTCCGGGCCGTGGCGGGGATCCAGCACCAGGGGTGCGTTCGGGGAGCGCCGCGGTGCCTCTGACACCCCCATCCTGGGCCAGTTCTGCTTCTCTCCCTCCTTTTCCTCCTTAATTCCCCCGCAGTGTGACAGGGCTGCGTTTGAGCTCCTTACCTCTGGCGGGGAGAGGCAGGGCTGGAGGGACACCTCCAGGTGCGGAGGTTCGGGGAGGGGGAGCCTGGATTAACCCCTGCTGTGCATCCCCTTCACCCGGGCTGCCCTCCCCAGCCCCCCGGCCCGCCGCCCCCGCCTCCGCGGCAGCCGCCTTTGTGCCTCCCGCATCCTGCCAGGCAGGTGTCAGAGCCCTGAATGCGGGCAAAGGCCCCGCTGATGGATACCACAGATGGAGCGTGGAAATCGGCCCAATAGGCCTCAGCCACAGGCCGTTTCATAGGACCCAACAAAAGCCTCCAAATAAGTCAACAAAAATCCCAAAGATCACAAAGAGAAAGTGTCATTTGTCATTTGCTGTGGGTTTGTGTGGGGGTGGCGGCCCTGCTGCACTCCCCTTGCCTGCACCCGAGCAAACATGAGGAGGTCACTCGCCTCGCCTCGCCTCAGCCAGGATGGCTGCGGGGATCAGACGGGCGCCGGCAGCCACCGCTGCCCCGGTGAGCCCCAGGGCCGGTGGAATGGACACCCCGGTGAGCCCCAGGGCCAGTGGAATGGACACCCCAGTGAGCCCCAGGGCCAGTGGAATGGACACCCCGGTGAGCCCCAGAGCCGGTGGAATGGACACCCAGTGAGCCCCAGGGCTGCAGAATGGACACCCTGGTGAGCCCCAGGGCCAGTGGAACGGGCACCCCAGTGAGCCCCAGGGCTGCAGAATGGACACCCAGTGAGCCCCAGGGCCACAGAATGGACACCCCGGTGAGCCCCAGAGCTTGGGCTGCCCTGAGAGCCCTGTAGTCTGCAGGTTAAACACCCCAGTGAGCCCCAGAGCTGCCAGAATGAACACCCTGGTGAGCCCCAGATCTTGAATGACCCTGAGAGCCCCAGAGTCTGCAGCATTAACACCCTCGTGAGCCCCAGAGCCTGCAGAAGGAACACCCTGGGGTGTGCTACAGCCAGCAGAATGAACACCCCAATGAGCCCTAGAGCTGGGGCCACCCTGTGAACCCCAGGGCCGGCAAAATGAACACCCCGGTGAGCCACAGAGCTGGGGTCGAGCAAAGGGGAGAGCCTGTGAAATGAATCTTGCTTAAATAAAGGGCTGAGAAGATGGATGTGTGGAGGGTAGCTAGCTAATAAACTGCTACCTGAACCCTCCCTGGCCTTTGCAATTTGTAAGTTTTTTCATTGGTGATGTTTTAGCAAGATCAGGGGCTAGACAGAATTCATTCTGGCTGTTACACTAGGAGGAAGAGGCTGTGTAATATGTTATTAAAAAATGTCACAGTGCATGAAGAGCTGCCAGAGAAGTTGTGCCTCCCTGGGTTGCAGGATGATAACCTCTCCGTGATAACCTCTCCGCCTGCCTCTGTCAGGTGCACTGTGCTGCAGCCCTAATGCATGGGCTTTAAATGGTTGTCATGTTACTGTTATTTAATTATTCAAATGAAATGTCTTGCTGAGAGGAAGAACAGCCCACAGAATGACCCCTTGTGTGTCATTTTGTTGTTCAGTTTTTGCCCCGACATGTCTGTTTACAGTGTGTGGAAAAGGGACAGTTGCAGAACTCCAGGTGACCGAGTGTGACACTGAGTAGTGGGGTTTTGCATTTTTTGGTGATAATTGGCATGCAGCATTTCCTCAGGCCACCAGATATGTCATGAGCGGTTAAGGGACAAATAATTTCTCTTTAATTCTGTAATTCCTTTTTAAATTAACCTTCATGACACAACTACTGGTAGTGCTGTTGGCTGCCTCTCCCATTTTGAACTGTACAGTAAGAAAGGTTCTGGTGATGCTAAGGAATTCAGTCAGGGAATCTCCCAGGGTGCTGAGTCTCCTTCTACTATTTAAAACTTGAGGTGTTGAAAAATTAGGATCATTAGGACACATGTAAAGATTAGTGATATGCAAGTGTTGTGTCAAAATAAATATTGCTTTTTTCAAAGGCTGAGTTGTATCCAATTTTTGTGCTTACCCAGTACTCTGATTGGCTTCTCACCTATACAAAAGTTTAATAATGGTATTTTAATAGGGAAAAAAATAAGAAAAAAAACTTCCTTGGTGCTGGTAATAGTTAAGAATTCTTTGTAAGAAATAAAACCACTGTAATTTGTAGTACAGACATGTAGTTATCCTTTGAGATTACATTTGTCTGACTTTAATATCACAGAGCAAATGAGACAAGCCATTATTTCCAATAAAGCTGCTCATAGCAAGTCATGGCAAAAGGTAATGCCAATGAAAGCAGATAGACATGAAAGGTATTTCATTTGATATACATTTTCTCCCTTCTTTTTTTACTTTCTCTTTAAATTCTTGCACTTGATTACACATATTGTTCCAGACTCTGAGATACTATTGTTTTTGTTTTTTTAAAAATTGGTTTACCTTTGTGCCTTTCATATACTGCTTAATGAAATATGAAGTGAAAATGAAATGAAGTCAGGGTTTCAGTTCTGCCTTCTCTTGCTAGAAAGGAATGAGAGCTTAAGGAAACATCCCAATACTTTGCTAAGTCTTTATAAAACATTTAAAAAAATATATTTATATGTCTCCTGATACTTCCTACTCAGTGAGGGAGTTAACTTCAGAAATTTAACAATAAATATCCCTTTAAATTACACAGTTTAAGCTGGCTTTTTTTAAGCATATATGTAGATGTTTGAAGAAGTTCTACACATACATGTGGAGTCTGAAAGAGTACTGAAAGAGTTCCTGACATCTTGGGATTTGACTTGTTTTTTAAACTCATTGTTTTAAACTCATTTTTAAACAATCAAAGGCAGCTTTTGTCAGAGAAGTTGTCTCCAAAAGGGACTTTTCTGAGCTTTGTTTCAGATCTCACCACACCAGGTATGGGCAGAGTGCAGTGGTAGCCAAAGTGACCCTGGTAGTGTGGCTGATGTGCTTTCCTCCACCAGCCTCTAGCGAGAGCTGTTCTGCATAAGGTGTGTGATTTGTATCTGAGTGACATTGGGGAAATATATTTAAAATATCCTATTTTTATTTTGTTCTTGAATGACAGCATGGAGCAATCCTGGAGGGTTGTAACTTGGCAGTTGCTGAGGAAGGCAGGTGTCACTTGGGTCCATGGCTGAGAAGATTTGGGATCTGTCACTTGTTCAGACAACATGCTATGTTAATTTTGGGATTCTCTAGATTGCCTGTTTAATAAGGACTGAACTTGAACTGTTCAGGATAGGATGTTTGTGCTGATTCTCCTTTGTTCTAGAGAACAATATTCTCAAGAATGAGAACCTATTAATCCTGTCTTACTTGGGGCAAACCTTTGCTGCAAGTAAGAGACTCTGGGGATTGATGTTTGTTCAGTATATTGATGCTGAGATCCACAGAAGTTTCTACTTATGTCTGTGTGTGTTGGGTCCAAGATATTGATGATGTCTGGAAAATGAGGGCACCTTTCAGGAAAGAGCCACTGGTCTAGCAGTAATTGTTTTGTTTTTTTTTTTTGGTGCAGAAATTAATAAGCTTTTCAGCTGAATTGTCTGAAAAAGCACACTGTGTTTCTCATGCTCTAAGTAAACAGATTAGGTGTATTTATTAGCTCAAACAGCTTGAATGAAATTGGAAATGTAAGCTAGCTGGAAGTGAACATGGTGGGGGGTTTTAGCTGGACTTTGAGAAACAGTTTGCTTCCAAATAAATTATATTAAAAGGATTATATTAAATCAATGTCTATATCAATAATTTCTTTGGCATTGTTGAAGCAGTAGCAGCGAAGCTTATGTTTCCATTGAACAAGCGGTTTCAACATCACTGGGGAGTGTCTGCCCTCTTTAGGTGGTTTCCCTTGAAGACTCAGGCAAGAAGGAATGCTGGTTGCCTGGACAGCAGCTGATGCAAGTGAAGACTGGCTTTGAAAGTCCACTTTTTTGGTTCATTACAATTTGCTGGAGAAAGTGAATGTGGTTGGGTACTGGAAGAGGCTCTGTTGCCTTCACAGCTATAGATCTGGGTTCAGCTCTAGATGGAGTTCACTTGATTGCCAGGGGAAACAAACAATGCTGGCAGGATCTGAGTGGCCCTGTCTGTGACCTCACTATCTCCATGGCTGTGAAGTTCAGAAAGAGTTTCCGTACTGATTTCTCTGTAAACTGCTCATTTCAGGAGTTGGTAGCCCCTTCCTGGATCATGGTCATGATGAATGTGGTTTGTTTCTCACTGACTTTCCTTAAGTTCTGACCCAGGGCGTGTGAGGAGCCTTTAGTCCAAGACAGCCTCCATATAAGAGGATGTCATTGATTGAGTCAATAATTTGCTGTTCTTTCTCCTTAACGAAAGCTAATTTTTGCCCATCTTTTTTTCTTTTTTGAGCATCAGCACCTCAGTCTGATGAAGGCTCTGACATCGATTCTGAACCAGATTTGCCTTTAAAGAGAAAGCAGCGTCGCAGCAGGACAACCTTCACTGCAGAACAGCTGGAAGAGCTGGAAAGAGCTTTTGAGAGGACACACTACCCTGACATTTACACCAGGGAAGAACTTGCACAAAGAGCCAAACTCACAGAGGCTCGTGTCCAGGTATGTATTTACAAGCTGCCTAATGAAAGGAGTTTCCTTTTCTCTTAGCATGTGAGTCTTTTATAATCTTTCATGATCCTACTCTGGAGTAGAAGGAAAATGTGAAACATTGTTTACAGCTGTAGGGTTTTTACATCTGTAAGTGGACATAGGTTTACAACTGTTTAGGAGAAGTGTTTTGAAAAAGCTTTTGTGTCTTCCCCAGTAATTGTTCCATACCTACCATGAATGTAATACTGAATCTTTGGAGAAGAAGAAGGTCTGATATCCCCATTTGTTTGTTTTATGCATTTGACAGCTCTCTGCATGTAATCAGGTCAGCTGTTGTGCCAGTTATCATTACTTAACTGATTTCATCTGGTGTTGTCTGGGTTTTTCAGGCATTAACAAAGTAGAGAAAAAAGTGTTTAAAGGACAATGTGTCTACAGAGCCATGTGAGTGAGCAAGGTGGCTGGTGCAGTATCTTCAGTTCACTTTGAGGTTAGATTTTGAAGTTGACTTGGAATAAACATTGTAATATCTCTTTTGTTCTCACTGTCAGTTTAATTCAAAGAAAATAAACGCTCAAGTAGCTTCTAAGTCTTCACAGCCTTGTGTAGATCGGGATTGTCTAAAACAAGCTAGTGTACTGGAGCAGTAACATAGAGTTGATGTAAATTTTTTTCAAAAACACGAACCTGGATTTTTAGCTGTCTAGAACCGGGAAAATAGCAGCCAAATTATTTTGGAATAAACTGCACCCCAGAGTTCAAGTTTAGATTAGGATTTATCATGTTTCATGTCAAATAAAAACATCCTGTGAAAAGTTTAATACTGCAGGCAGAATCTTCTGCTGCTCTTTCACTATTTGACATCTATGAGTCATTGGGAAAAATGCACCCTGTTTAAATCAGGTTTAAATCAGTCTGTGTTGCAACTGTTAATATGCAAATGTGTGGTTGGGTGATAAGCAAAATTCAGAACTTGTGATCTAACAAAGGAAGAGAAATGAGTGGTGCCTTGTGGTCTAACCAAGGATACAGGTGAATTTGGTTTCTTTGGTGAAACTCTATTATGTTTTGACCTTTGAAACTCAGCCTGAGGCATTCAGACTCGGCAAACTGAAATAAGCAATATAAAATATGCCTCTGACTTTTTAAGACAATCACACCAACTGCAGCATGGCTGTATTATTGAGCATCTGTCTTGAAAAACCCAGACTTTTTCAGTTTTACCTGCTAAATGTTTTTGCAGAAGACTTCACACCACATTTCTTGTAAGTGTTTGTTATGACTGTGGGAGAAAATCAGATGTATGGATGAATTTGTCTGGAAGGCAAACTCAGTGGTGCATGACTCTTTTCTTAACATGTTTACTAAGTGAAATGCTTGCAAAACAGCTTTATATATAGACTTGGGCCAGGTAAGACCAAATCAAGCCCTGGGAATCATTTGCACGCAAACAAAATAAAGATAACTTGCCTCACAAGTGTTGTTAGCAAGACGAATGGGATCTTGGATATGATGTTTTGGTCTATGTTAGCTTCACTGGAAAAATATGATAAAATGAAAAAGACCTTGTTCATGTTTTTCTAAATCAATGACCCACAGCTAGAAGAAAAGCAGAACTCTCATTAACATAACAGCTGTCTTAATGTGGCTTTAACCCTGTGACTTTTTACATTCCTCATGGCTTCCTTGGTTCCCTTGAGACGCATCCTGTCTCACACCACTCATATGATCTACAGCCTCACGAATTCCCCAGTACCTCTGACATGGATATTTTACCTAACCCAGCATGGAAGAGAGTTCCCAGTCAATCAGTGATTAAAATACCAGAACAAAACCTTTCTGGATTAAAGATGAGCTGGGGTTGAAGTAACCAGCCTGTGGGCAGTTTCCTAGTGCACTCCATCTGTCTGGTACCCTTGAAGGCTGGCAGAGTGATTTAGCAGTGGATTAAGGGATACAGGATTTGCCTTATCAGCATTCAACACCTCTCTATAGCCCCTTAAAATAGCCACGTATGATGGGCATGAAATAAAAGACGACCTGTGAAAAGAAAATAAACCTAAGAGACTTGAGGCTGAGAGGGCTGGATAGCCATACTGAAGTAGCATTCAAGCTTTCTTAGTCACACTTCTTTTTTGGTAACAGTATGACAGAGATCAGAGATACCAAATTTTATATGGATATATACACAAAGATCTCTTTGACTGCTTCCCAATAAAGCATCATCTAAAAGAGCTGGCTCTTTGCAGCCTCAATCCAGCTGAGCCCAGAATTTTTTTATTTTTTTTTTTTCTTTTGGAGCTGTAAGGTCCAATTTTGTAGAGTTGTTTTATATTGTCTCAATAGTTATTTAGTTGATTACTACTGGGTCAACCTTGCTATTCCCTCAGTCCCTCTGTGTAGCACTTGCATCTCATGTTTTGTTTTCTCTACCCTGCCACCCCCGTGCTTCCCCTTTCCTTCTGTTCCCTGAGGCCATCTATTACTCTTGTGAAAGGAAGAGTCTTAAGCCACTGAACCATGTTTTTTTCTCACTTTCCCACTGCTGAAGGGTAACCAAATGCATGTTTCTAACCTGGTTGCCTGGAGGTGGAGAAAAAAACTTGCCTCTGGTCTGGAATCAAGCTTAGAACATGTCAGCCTGTAAGGGGAATTTTTTGAAAGCTACAAGCAACTGAAAACAGACTTTACACTGTGAATGTTATTTGTGTATCTAATCATGGGGACAGGAAAGGCTTTTGGGGAAAGAAGTGTTGCAACAAACTCCACGTTGTAAGAGTCACGGGATGTGTAACTCTAATCACTGCAAATATTTCAGCACTGGGTATGATAAAGAGTTCAAATGCTCCCTGCAATTCCTCCTGCAGCACCTTTTCACTCAAGGACTGTTGAGTCCTTCCCCCCCAGTGTTTGAACCTAGATGTGATATGGGGCCAAGACAACATCTTCTGCTTCTTCTTCCAAGGGCACTTGCTCTTCTCTGCACATTAGATGCAGAAGGAGGGGGACAGTTCTTTGGGCTTGTGCAATTATCAGATACAATTCAGAAAGATAAGCAGAGTTCCAAAGGAGGAGCCTTCATTTAAAAAAAAAAAAAAGTAATACTCTGGGAATGTGAAGTTAAAGATTTACATATTTTGAGTAAAAATTGCAACCTTGCAGTGCTTGACTAGTCCAGTTTAAAACCTCATTAAAACCATCATTAAGTTGCAGTGCAGGACCTTAAGGTCTGTGGCCTGTTTTTACTGATGATCTGAATGCAAGTTTGAAAAGTGAATTTTTCTCCAGTATAGATCAAAGGCTCTTTCTGAGCTTCAGAGCAGTGACGCTATGGTTTCCGTAACAAATGGTGCATAAAGAATGAAGTGGGTAGTATCTTTTCTGGCTGCCTTTGATTCCCACATCAGGCTCGTTTTCAGACCTGGATGCACTGGGCAAGCTTTGGCAGCAGCTTGGAGCCTGTTTCAGATTGATGGTGGGGAGTGTTTACGTCAATCTTTTGGCAAAGGATTTTTAAATAAGGTTCAGGTTTGTCTTGTGGCCAGCCAGGAGCCTGCCTTGGCCAATGGGCACTGGCCATGCAGGCAAATCTTTTGAGGCTGTGTGTTGATGGCAGGCATCCTGAATTGCCAGAAATGTGGTGCATGAGACTTGTGTATTGGACCATGTCAAGGAGTGCCCCAGCTGTATGGATCCTTGGGGCAGGAGGCCCTGCTGTGAGAAGCAGCTGGCACATGGCCTTCCTGTTTAACTCCAAAATGCAATGGGAAAAATTTGTTTGGATTCTTTTTTGTCCATGAATAATGGTGAAAAAGTAGGGCAAGTCAGGAAAAATTCTGAATCACGACTGTTTCCCACCCTGAAGAGGTTCTTGTCAGCCAAATCCCAGTTTTAAACTGATTTGCTTGAAAACTTTAAAAAAAAAAAAAAAAAGTTGTTTATCGACAGAGCATGTCTGAAAATTTAGGCAGATCTCTCCAGGCTACTAGCATGGAATTGAATGTTCCCACGTCAAACTTGTAATCAGCTTGTAAACTATTGTAAAAATCTTATTATAACCTTAACAAATAACTCCCAAGAGCTCAGAGGTCTTGAGTAGCTAGAACACAAATCATAAAAAAATGTATTTTAAGTGTTGTGCTTGCATATTATTTTCTTTGTTTCACTGTGGTACAGGGAGGGAAAGAGTTTGGAGACGGGTGAGGGGAACTGTGAGAGAAGTTACAACATTTGAGCTAGTAGTAAGGTTTAAAGGCTCTGAAGTCCAATTTCTCAGCTTTAATAGTCTTTTCTCATTAGAAAACAGTGAAAACACTCCCTGAGAAATCACTGGAGAGGGGGAATCTGTGCCAAACAAAAGTCCTTACTTGCTCTCATCTCCTCTGAAATGGTTTGAGCCTGTACGCTGAACTGCCCAGTCCTATGGGAAGATGGGGCAAAGGAATGTAGGATGGATTCAAGAACATTTAAAACCTTTCAGCAGATCTTTACTGTTATTCCTGATGTGGTTTATGGAGAATTTCTAATGCCTGTTCTTGAGACTGAACCTCTTGCATCATAAAAAGGCTAAAGAAAGAAAATAGTGTGTGCATCCTTGCATTAGATAACCCTGTAATTGCAGGTCCCCCCTACCCTGTAAAGGGGAAATTCTTATGGGTAAATTAACCAACTGCATTCATATGCAGACCCAAGAGAACATTTTTAAATATAAAGGAAAAGAGGGATGTCATTTTGATTGTCTCTTTCTGGTTGCTGCTGCCTAAGGGCTCTAATTAGTGTCACTTTAACTTATAAATTCGCAGTTCAATTTGCTTATTACTCAATAATTTTCAGAACTATTCAGCTGCATTTTTTTAGAAGTATTTTTGTAGGACTGAGTCAAAATCTTCTCAAAGAAACCTAAGAGATCTGAGTATGTTGGATCACACTGGGAGGTGGTTGGAGTCCCTATTCCCTTTGGCACAGTCTAGTTGGTCTAGAGCAAAAAAAAAGCACAGGCTTTTTGGTCTGTGTTGTTTTTTTGTTTTGTGTTGTGTGGTGTGTTGGGTTTTGTTTTGACTTTCTTCATTTTTTAAAAATATTTTTCTCTTTTATTTCCCCCCACTCCCTCCCCAGTATGTTTTCAAAGAACTCTGGTTCCCAGCACATTGAGAATTCATAGTATCCTAAACAGCATCACTTTGCATCCCCATAAAGAGCAGCCTTTGGTAGGGAACCCTCAGCCTTTTGGCATTCGCACTGGTGGCCATGGCACGTTGCTCTCAGCAGGCTTTGGGCACAGCTGTGGGATGCTGTGAGGGAACATGGTGTGCATGTATGCAGTGGACCTTATTCCTGTGAGGCTGGGGGTGTGCAGATGTCACAGTAAAGCTGATTTATCAACCAGTTGTGCTAAAAAGCAATTCTCTTTCCTCTCTTTCTTCTTCCTATGGCTGGTCCTGGCAGTGCTGTCCCTGAAGCTCATTGTACCGATACCATGGTGAGGCAGGATGGAAACTCACCCTACTGCAAAAAAATAAAAGGAGGGATAAAAACCTTATTTTCTGTGGACACCCTTGAAAGGCTGCTGAAGTAAGAGAGGTCTGGCACTCATAGGGACTGCAGGAGCAGACACTGAGGGGCTCTGTAGAAGTCACACTGCTGTTTTGCGAGGGTAACAGAGTTGGCTCTGCCCGGGCTAGTGCAGCTCAGCTTTGTTTGCAGTTTCCTTCTTCAGCCTCCCCTCTTTCCAAGGCACCCCTGCTGCTTCTGGCGCGGCCCACATTCCTTCCCTGGTGGAACATCCGCCAAGGATTCCCGCTTCCAGGATGGTCAGACTTTGTTTTGAACATGTGAATTTTGTGGGAAGGGAGAGGTGGGGAATAGTAGGGTAGGGGAGGCAGTTACCATGAAAAATATGAGGAAAAACCGAACAAAACCCTCCCTCCCCCCATCTAAAATCCATCTAAAATTAGAAATGCCGTTAACAATAAATCATTCTTTTGACTTTGCGTGTTTCTGGCACTCGTGCTTGCAATGGTCAGGACTTTGTATAACAAAATATCCACGGGTTTTTTGCAGCATTCACATCTTGAATGTTTTGCCCTGTTGAATCAGAGATCTTTTTGCCTTAAAAGCACATAGAACACTCTGTGTTTATGATCAGACTGTCGAAATGTCAAGGCTAATTACACTAGTGTGTTCCCAAGTGAATAAATGCATCTTTTAAAGAATATCCTGTTGAGATCAACTAAATAACGTATTGGCAATATCACTTGCAAACTACTTTAAAAGAAATGATAATAAGAGGCAGGATCTAAATATCAGGAAATACAGATTGAAGAAACCTATTAGTTCACCTTATTCACTCTACACGTGTGCAAAATAGAGTTTTTATGTTCTGTCACAGAGTGATTTCTTTTTTGGTCAGTCCAGTCCCAGGTGCTTGAAAAACTGAAGCCTCTGATACTTACAGGGCTACTTTTTCCCCCTTTTGTTCTATATTTCATCCTCTTCAGTTCTATTTTTGAGATATAAATTTTGGCCAGACACTGGGATTCAAGTTTGTTTTCAAATCATCTGGATAATTTACATACCATCTTTGAAAGTGGCATAGGAACTGGAGAGTCCAAGCCTCACTAAAATGAGTGTGACTTGGCTTCTGTACAAACACAGTTTTTGAATGCTTTGGTCTCTCAGCCAAGTCATGTTTCCTCTGTCCGTCTTTAGATAACTTAAAGTTTGATTTCTGTTGTGCCCACTGCAGGGTGGCACTTTCTCACAGGATGACACTTGGGATCTTCTCCAGGGGCTGCTTTGTGCTCGGAGCATCCCTGCATCCAGGTGATGATTGCGTGCCTCTCGAAAGGACGTTGTGGGAGAACAGGAGCATCCCATAGAGACCTGCCAAATTTGAAAAGACCACTCCGAAAATGAAGATTTTGTCATGTTGGTGGAAGTTGAAATCTGTTGCACATAAGGCAACATTATATTTAAATCATATTGGAAATGTACAAACAAAAGAAAATACTTCCCCAGGTGTTTGCAATATGTTTCTAAGCAGACACACTGGCTTGTGGTGGCCGGATTTATTTTTAAGTCTTGGCTTGAGATTAGCAAAGTTTTTCAAGATTTCTTTACTGGTAGTAGTATACACAGATTTTTCATGATGCATGAGGATTTAAGAAATGAAAATAATTCTAGACTTTTGAGAATAGATCAAGGCAGCTGATTGTATTCTAAGGGAAATACTATGATTTAAAAACCCCAGTAATTCGGGTTAACATAGCATATAACTGCTTCTGAATAAAGCTTGGGATTTGACTAATTTTAATGAACATCACATAAAATTTAAATAAAATATTTAGGTTTTATTTATTTAGGTTTCAGTTATTTAATTTTCAGTAACCTTTTCTTGACTTGGTGTTTTTTTTTAATTTTTGTTTTCTTATGTGCCTCTACCATTCTGTAGTGATGAGCATGTGTGGTATTAGTGGCAATAAGACTTGTTCTGCAGATTTGAATTTGTTCAGGGGGTTTTGGTGAGTTAATTTTGGTCTAACTCAGGTGCCATCTACCTTCCTGCCACCCAGGGAAAGTAAGAAGCCTGTGCCAGAGGACTGTGCCAGTGCCATGTGCCATAGGAGCCAGTCAAGTAGCACTCATTTAGGACGTCCCAATCCCATAGCACTGAGGTGGCAATACACAGCCTTGTTTCTGCACAGCCCAGGCAGCTTTCTGCACCCCTGCAGAGTCCAACTTAATATAATGGTGCTCCAGGTGGCAACAAAGCTCTGCGCAAGGATGTTCGTTGCATGGCTGCTGCAGACTTTTTGATACCACCGAGTGTGTCCCTTTCAGGGATGTCTGATACGTGGCTGCAGTTCTGGAACAAATGTGAGTCTATAAAATGAGCCAAAATCTGCCTGCAAATAAAAAGATAAAACTTGGCATTTATGTAAATCGCTTACTACTGAATTGATGTTTGGGATCTGACTCATTTTAATAATGATTTGGAGTTTGAAGGCAAATGCTTATCTGCAGAGGAAGCAAAATCTTGTTACCTCATTTTCTGAGTGAAATCCATTCACATAGTGTAGTTCAGTTTGTGTTCCCAAAGCATTTGGAGATCATCTGATAACCCTCTTGACCTGAAGAAGGGAGAGTGTCAAGGAAAAAAGCTGTAGTTAATGACCTGGGTCAGCTAATTACAACAAGCGTTTGCTGTTCACTGATCACTCCTTGACCTCCATTATCCTTCCTAAGTGTTCTTTGGCTCTTTAGCAAGGTCTCTTTCTTGCTCTACAGGCTCAGTCTAGACCCATCCTCAACTACTGCTCATTGCAGGTTTTGCATCTCCACCCCAGTGCCTTGTCCCTGCCAGCCGCTTTCAGAAATGGTTCATGTGGAGACAGAGGGGGGGCTTGTATGTACAGAAAAAAAACAAGAGAGGGATTTGTGGCATAAAACAGAGGCTCCACCCATCCCTCTGTCCTAGATCTTAAACCGGAGTGGGAGTGTATAATTGAGGAGTAGACGTTGTGGCCAAAGGAGGAGGCAGCTGCGTGAACTGCGCATCTCATTCTGAAAAGAGGATGAAGTCAGAACAAACTACATGGTGACAGATGGCCTATGTCAGAAACCAGATGGCCCAGTGAGTCCCACCACTCCTGCCATGAAATAGCAAGCAGAGGAGAAGCCAACAGTGTAGCCCAAAATGTTGTTACCCTCTTATGTGAGAGGCACTCATGGTTTGTAAATGGTGTTACACTTGAATCCCAGTCTGTGATGGCTGATTTGTAAACCAGCATAGGCTGCTTGCAGGAAGAGTGACAGATCTGAGCCCCAGCTTATACAAATACATCTGTATGTGGCTCATCAGCTAACATGCCTCGGTGGCTGTCAGGCCAGCCTGCCTTATAGGCTGTGCAGATCTGCTTTATCAGATATGAACACTCAGCTGAGGTCTTACCTAATTGATGGTATCTATAAATGAGCACTGCAGCTGCTTCAGGGTGCAGGAATATGAGCAACGGGCTGCTTGTTGACAAATGCGTGCAGTCTCTGTTACCTTAAACAACCATTCCTTCCCTCAGTGCCCCACCATGGACCTGAGAGCTGTAATCAGGAGCCTGTTCTGACCCCGTAACAAGACACTGTGCCTGCACCCTGCTGCAGGCACCCCTGCACTGATTCCTTGCCCTTCCAATTTGTGATGTGTGGAATCGCTATAACACCAAAATTAACAAATGTGTTTTGCGGCTGCTGTTACATCTGCATTTGTGATGTCTTGCCTCTTCCTATCTTGGAGGTAGTAAGAGCCATCCAAGACTTGGAAAAATTAAAACACAAACTCAGAATGACGTGAAGAAAAGCAGATTTATAGTTAAAATGTCCCACTAATCCAAACCCCATCTGGTTGGTGTGCTGTCCTGGGAATGGATTTCAAAGTGGTTCTGAAATGCTAATTTAGTACTGAAGTTCTGACCTACTGTTATAAGTTTATTAAGAGATGTTTTGTACATATGTGAACACATGAAAACTTGCTGGGTGGGATTAGTGTATTTTGTACACGGGGCTTGTATTTTTCTAATTAAAAGCTTAAAGTTCTGTTGGTCATTAGTGTAATATAGTATCCCAATATGTAAGTACACGCACCTTCTAACAGTGCATTAAGTGATGCCACTAACTTGTCAGCAAATTAAATATAAACAGAATACAGTACAGACTAAATAGCTTTGGCTGGCACTTACATTAAATGGAGAGGTTTCCCCTTTCTCATTAAATCTGGCACAGTAATGACAGTGATAAAAAACACTAAAGCTTGAAAGAGTAGCCAGCTTTTTTCTCAGGAGAAGCTGTCTTTGAGAGGAAACTAGGGATCAGAATTTCTGTGTCACATCTGCTGGACCATGGAAGAGCATGCCTTTGGAAGGGCACCTTTCTTGTCTAGGAGCACTGAGTTCAGTGTGCATCTTCTGCAGCTCTCATCTCAGATACTGAGTGCATTTGAAATACAATGCTGTTATTTCTGATACATCTGTATTAGATGTGCAAAATTCAAATGCTCATATTTAAAACACTTGCAGGTCTGGTTTAGCAATCGTCGTGCCAGATGGAGGAAACAGGCAGGAGCCAACCAACTGATGGCTTTCAACCATCTGATCCCTGGAGGATTCCCACCCAGTGCCATGCCAACTTTGCCAACGTACCAGCTCTCGGAGCCTTCCTACCAACCCACCTCCATACCGCAAGGTACAGTAGCCAACAGGTACTTGGTTAAAATAGTGTTATTGGGGGTTTTCCTGGTCTCATCCATTGTAGAAATATTTTCTTTTCTAATGTGCTGGCTAATTTAGGGTCTGACTCAGGGAGGACCCGTCAAGCCTGCTTGTTTTAAGCCCGTAAAAACTCAGGTTTGTTTTGCCGCTAGAAAGGGGTAGTTCCATGTGAACGGTGTTCTCTAGAGAAACAGTCACGTCCTGCACAGCAGATGTGCAGCTTTGGTAAAGTGAGGTACACTCATCCCTGTCCTTTCACTGTGTTGGTCTGCTTCACTGAGAGTGCCTGGTGTGGTGCAGAGGAGGCAGGTGCACTCTGTCCTCATTGTAACTGCCAGTGATGGAGCATTGGAACTTCTGTAAATACTCTGAATATTAATCTGATGGTGGAAAGAACAGCTATTCAGACCACCTTGTTTCACATCAGACAGTAGCCAGTCTCAGTAGGACAAAAATCTGTCTTAATGTTATCAGAAATTCTTTGAACTTTGATGGATTTGAGGGGGAGGGAACAGACGCTCAAATCTAGGCTTTGTTAGATTTTACCATTAAATAAAAACCTTATGGGTGAGATTTTATAAAATAAGTGATGTGCTCTTATTGCTTCCTCCTTGAGATTTGGATCCTAACTTTTGGTGGATGTTCTAACTGAGGGAATTTTTCAAAGCCCAGGGCTTCTTCCATCCATTGCTAGGCTTGCTACAAACCATGGTGGGATTTCTCTTCTGTGACCAGGAGGGGAAAGCCTGTTACCAGTCTTATAAGTAAATAAATATTTTATTTATTTATATATATATACATATATTAAAAATATTGCTGACAATATGTGCTCATTTTCTGTTGAAAACTACATGTCTGTTGTTATGATATTTAGAGTCTGTTTAAGAATTTTTGTGTAAACTCACAGGCTGGTTAAATATCCAACAATATTACAGATCTACTTTTCTACTTAACCAGTATTGAGATGCAGGTTCTGATGCAGTTCTCTTAAGCTTCGCTTCGCATAATGAACTTATTATGCCAGAAATAAAGGAGGAAAACATATCAACATGTTTCTTCTGCTTCCAGCCGTGTCTGATCCAAGCAGTACCGTCCATAGACCTCAGCCTCTCCCTCCAAGCACCGTACACCAAAGCAGCCTCCCTTCGAACCCAGAGAGCAGCTCTGCCTATTGCCTCCCCAGCACCAGGCATGGATTTTCCAGCTATACAGACAGCTTTGTGCCTCCGTCCGGGCCCTCCAATCCCATGAACCCTGCCATTGGCAATGGCCTCTCACCTCAGGTCAGTCCTGTGTTTTCAGACAGAGGATTTGCTGTATACCAGAACCAAAGAGTCTATTCCCCCAGGCCACAGTATAATGAATTGCCAAATTTAAACCATAATGTATTCTTTATATAAGCCACATGATTTCAGTTTGCTAGCTTCCTTTTTTTTTTTTTCAAATATTTTTTCCCTCCTACTGGCTGAATCAAGAGTCATAGCTTATATTTAATTTCAGCTGATTTATAATGGAATCATGCAGACTTCACATTTGCATTCAGTTGTCAAGCATTTGTAATGCACTGCTCTTCTCCTGAAGATCCGTGGCTAGGCACAGAAAGTAGATCTTGTATTTTTTTTCTGTGAATAAAATATCTCTTTAAAATAACCTCGTCAAGGTTTTACCAAGTGGTCCAGGAAAATTACGAGCAAGTTGTATGAGGAGAGCTCCAAGGACTGAGAAATGTGCATTGAGATGAGTTATAATCGAGTTATAAATACATAAATTAGGAGTATTACTGCTCTTTGGCAATATATAAATGCATGAATACCATAATTGTTTTTCTAATTTGCGTGAGCTCCTTTAAGGAAATCATGTTAATAAATTGCCTTGATAATTGAGTGTCAAAAGATTGGTTAAATTTTCCTACACAGGGCATCTGTCTGAAGCTGACATTAGTTAAAGCTTGAATAGATGGTAGTTTGTTTTATTAGCAAGAGCTTTGCCCAGGTGCTTGGAAAGAGATGTCCGCTAAATTCTAAGAAGTCACAAAGAGGATGCAATCTATAATTACAATCAGGAATCTCTTCAAGGCTGAAAGTGAGAGTTTTAACAGCTTTATCTGCTTTCTACCCTTTTTTCCTCTCAGTGGTTAGAAAAACAGAGAGAAGCTCAGAATGACACAAATGAAAAGTGAAAAGACAATTATACTCAATTACACACTAATCACTGACTATCACCACTGCCTAAGCAGGGAGAGGGCATTCTAATAGGCAGAAAATGAGATTTTAATGGCACAAAGGGTGGCCAAAATAACGACTCGTATATCTTTGCCTCCTTCGTTTTCTTCAACTTGTGGTTTGCATCTCGGGAGTACAGTTCCTGGTTCCTGTGCAACGGTGATAACTCTGTGCAGCTGAAAAGTTCAAAGGCACTGGAGTTGAAAAGAATGAATAACAAAGGCAATGAAATAAACATTTTTGCCCAAAGGCAAAAGTTCATAAACCCTTTTTTGTAACGGTAAATGTAATTAAGATTCACAGATTCCTATAGCGTAGAGTGGGGGACAAAACTTTATGGCTTGAAACCTCAGGAAAAAAATACCAAGAGAAAAACAAATGGATGTACTTCCAACAAGACTTGAATAGGTTTCCTTTGAACGAATTCTGATTTCTAAATGCAAACACCAACAAAATCCATGACATTATATTAGTCGCTTCTGTATTTTTTTTTTTTAAATGGCTAGTTTCATAGTACGCAATCTTCCACATTTTTGACATAATTGTCTATCTGGTTTTCAATGTCAATCCATAAAAAGTAGTTGTTAGTGTCAGTTTAAATGTATGTTGGTTCTGGCTATGGAAAATGTGATCTTTTTTTCCCCCTTTCACAAAGCTTTTATTGTCTGTGACACAGAAGTGGAGCGCAACAGTAAAGAAATCTTGTGATAGCTGGGCAAAATGGGACAAAAAGTGAGGCTGTATTTCCTCCCACCAGTCTCGCTGATTTGAGGTTTGATGTAATCAAAAGGATATTTTGTGCTTTTTTTACACTCAGCCCTGTATTTACACTATGAGATTTCAATGTTTCTGTTTTTTTCCCTTAGACTTCTGAAATCTTTTTCTAAGCCAATGTTTAGAGCTCCTGGCTGTGTCCAGCAGCTCTACCAACAGGTTTAGGAGGATGCTGATCCCTCTAAAGCTGACATCGTGCTTTCATTGCTCAGTGCATAGAAGAGATTATTTATATCCATTTAGATTTGGAACAGCTTCTTGGCAACTGAATGATTACCTTCAACAGCTGTTAAAAATCTTCCTATCAAAGAAACAAATGAAAAACCCAGACCTAAATTCATGTGCTGTTACCAACATCTCCTCTATATCAGTTTTGGTGCCTAAACAATGAGTTAAAGACATGCAGAAAATGCAGAGCTGTATAAAGTGACACACTCAGACTGTGTTTATACAATGGAGTGATAGAGCCTCAAACGTGTAAATTATGTGCAACAAATTGTGGGACTGTAGCAAACCTGTGAAACTCTTGATGCCCAAAGGAGCCTCAGCTGCTGGTCACTGTTAGTGTGTGAAATGTCCTTAGCTGTGGGCTGTGTCACTGTGCATCCCCTCTCCACGCTTCCTCAGGGCTCTTCCTGAGGTGCTGAGAGAGAGGCTGAGGTAAGGGAAGGCCGAAAGCCAGCTCTGCATTTGGGGTCTCATGAAAAAGGGAAACAGGAGTTTTCCTGCTGAGTGGGCATGTTGCATTGCCCTGTCTGTGTGCATGGAATTTAGATGAGAAAGAAGGAGGGCCTGTTTACAGGCCAGTACATTTTTGGCCACAATAAATCTGGGTGTGTGAGCAATTAACATAATGTTTCCACCCATCCATGTGTCTCTTGCAGGCAAGTGCTCTGGACAAACTGAGTCTAAAGCTGAATTTGCAGTGACTGTAGCAGGGAGGGGAAAGAGGGGCTTTGTCTGAAGCCCAGATAATATTTTGTGATGTAAAAAAACCACCCTTAGAACATGCAGAACACAATCTAATACTAAGATTCACAAGATCATGTTCTTAGCAGACTTAAACCTCTCTCTTCCCTTTGACATCGATTCGTTGCAAATGAGGGTCTGACACACAGACCCCTGGGAAAGCTTTATTTTCTATATAGAATGGTTCCATCTTAACTTTTTTCTTGAATATGATGGGCAAATATGGTGTTTAAGGCAAGCACTGGTGAAGGCAGAGGACAAGCAGAGACACCTGGGGTGATGTAATTTTATTTTTATTGTGTTAGACTTGAATTTGGAGGTGAGAGGGGATGCTATGTCTCAGTCAGTTCTAGGAAGCAGAATGCTCCATTACATACCTGTCTTGCAAGCTGGGTGTTAAAAGGTTGTTGTTCTTATTTAAAAATATAAGCGAATAGAAAGGGTTCCACCTTTTTAATACTTGGAACTTTTTAAAATCAAGACAAGATCTGCAGATATCCTTCAGATGACTGATAATTCTCCTAGCTCATCTGTTTTATTCATTACTACCTGGATGTTGTGAGAGATCCTCTGTCTTGCAGACATGCAATGGGTTGACTTTTGCTGGAAAAAAGTCAAGGATTAATGTCTTGGGGAGCTGGCAGCCTGGAGTGTCCTCGTTTGTATTTCATGAAAAAGCAACTCAACAGCAAGCATGTCATCTCATCCAGAGCTCTTTAAATATAATGTCAGAAAAGAGATTATTAGTGTGTAATATATGTAAATTGCATATTTTTATGTTTTCTATGCCTATTATGCAGCTTCTTGCCTCTCATGCATACGTTTATGGGAATATTGTATTTCCTTTTCAAATTAGGTTTTAGTTGCTCAGTGCATTTTCTTTTAACAAATGTTTGTTAACTCAGAATTATGAGGGGGGTAGCATATCTGGATGTTAATATATGTATACAGGACTTAGGCGTGCTTTTGGATTATCATGGCGCTTTATGATATAGGCCATCGCCGGCTCTTGGGTGTGAAGCAGCCCAGTGACTGCAGAAACACTTGTCTCACAGCTGCAGGTGGATGGTCTTAGTAAAGAACAGATTGTTTTAAAGACAGGATATCGATATTTTGACCTGCTTCATGTAAGATAAGGAAAAAGGCTTTTCCGGTGTACATCGGCATCCCCTGACCTCATGTGCTTTTTATTAGTGTCAGAGCAGCACAGTTTGCCCTACACCAGGTCAGGCAGTTTGCTGGCTTGGAGAGTGCTGTTCTGGCTGCTGTGGATTCAGGTGGAGCAGCAATACTCTGCTTGGGTTGCTGCTCACGAGGCTGTGTGCTTCCTGTATTTAACCTGTAGGGTATTTAACCTGTAGGATATTTAACTTGTAGGATAATCCAGGCTTAAACAGTACTGCAGTGTTAAAGTTTTACTGGGAAAAAACCAAAAGTGTGTAACCTGTCTCCTGCTAAGCATAATTTTTTTTCCTCCTTGCCTTCTAGAAAACTTCTCAGATCTACTCTTTCCTTTTCCTTTCCTTCTCCCCCCATAATTGAATCAAACCAGTAGCTTTAAAAGCTGCAGCTTTCAAATGGGAAGTGGATTGAATATTGAACGGGCTGTGTAGGAGATCATAACAGTCCTTAACAAAGTTTGCAGTTTCATGCCATTACCTGGAGTTCAGGAAAAATCTTGATAAGAAAATCCCAAGCTTTTCTGTGAACAGTAGTAAAGATGCAAGCTGTTTCAAGGTTTCTTTCTTCTGCTGTCAAAACATTTCACTGCCTGAGTTTAAGAGTTACCCTGTAACTCCTTTTGGTGAGATAGATCTTAGGCAATGGGCTTCTCTTAAGTCTTTGAGAGCACTTGGTTTTCATTAACCTGAAGTATGGAACTGATGGCAGCTGTCGAATCAGTTAGATATGTTCATATTGTCTTGTTAACTCTGTTTTTAAGGGAGGCACAGGAACCAGGGGCTAAAAACTTTCATTCCCTCATTAAGAGGGACAAGAGTGGGGGAAAAAAACCAACTCTTAATTCATTATACTTTTCCCTATACCTTCAGTTGGATTACTTTGAACTGGTTGCCCACAGAAACATTTCATTTGGCTTCAAGTCCCACAGCAATGAGAAGCTCATGATCTTTGTCACAATGCACTTGGCCTTGAGAGCTCTCCGCTTAATGACCCAAGAACATGAGACAGGTCATGGATTTCTCTGTAAGAAAGTTAATTCACATGATATAATTTTCATGAACACAAGGTTTTGTTCTGTTTTGTTTTTTTATAAATTTAAAAAAAGATGTTCAGCCAATGAGATTGATTATTTTTTGTTTCTGTGGGAAAAAAAGATGAGATTCAATTGTTATTGTGCAAAATAACATATTGTTTCTTTTGTAAATATTCTAATATTTTAAATAGTGCAAATATACATTTACAGATAATATAACATATCTACTAAATACATTAATATAGCAGAAACAATAAACAGGTGACTGCGTGTTTTTTGAATGTCCACCTTAACTCTTCTCTTTTGATTTGTTTTGCTTTCAGGCATAACAAATCCATATATCCCAGTTGCTGAGGGAAGGTGTGTGAGAGCTGAGCTAGTGACAGCTGGGCTGGTGTTCATAATGGCCAGAATCCCTCTTTTGTGTTTAGGGCTGAATAGAAGGTGGGAGGAGGAGAGTTCACAGGCAAAGAGCAACCTAATCCTAACTTTAGGCTTGTTATGCATTCTTTCAAGTAATATTGTCATAGTTGAGCTTTTAAAAGTCATGTGCCTGCAATCTCTGAGGCTGCCTGAAAAAGCTGTGAGCTGATTAACTTTATATATATATATATATATACATATATATGTGTGTGTGTGTATATGTATATATATAAAAATATATAAATTATGAGTATATGTCCATATTTGAGCTTTGTTTTACCTTTTCAGTCATCGTTGGTTGCTTTTCATACAAGCAGGAGCTCAAGAATTAGCTGACCTTAGAATAATTTTGGTGACGTTACCAAATTCTGTGACTCTGATTTAGCACCTTAAAAAAGACATGAGTTTTGTGACAGACTGTAATAATGCTTTGAACATTGGCAATCCTCTGTAGGTAAAAATGTATTTCATGAAAGAATCAAGTTATCCTCTTAATTAGCTTAAATGTGCACCAGTGCACCTTCTCTAGTTCCAGTGTAAGTACCTCTGATACCTGGTGGTGTGAAATCAGTGTGAGGTGTCATTTGATACGAGGATGCAGAGGGTCAGATCATCAATGTTTGCTCTTATTTTCATCAACCAAGTATGTGGTTGCCAGCTCTTGGCATTTAACACAAAAATTCTTTCTGCCAGGTTACTTATATTCAACAGCAATATTCATATATATAACATGAATCAGCAAAATTGTTCTAGATCCTGTAGGTATATATCCATGTAGCTAATTAACTTTAATTAATCCTCTAAAATCTCTCATTATAACGCATGATAACAATCCTTTTTGTGTTCTTTCTTGTGCAATATTTTGTTTTTTGAGAGCTTTCTCTACAGTGAAGAGAGTTAACAGCAGGTAATGCCATTCATCTCTGAAGGAGTTTGAAATTTTCAGTGTTAGTGATGAATGAGGGTATCTGACCCACATCTGTTTTACATTAGAATGGAACATTGCCCTGACATCGTTAGGAGCATTTGTCAAGATTCCCTGGACAGAGCTTCTGTAAATTACATGCTGCAAATGTGTCAGGGTCAGATAAGAGGATATCATTAACTGCGCTAAAGTTTACTCATGATTCTGTCAGTTCAACTCAATATGTTAACTGCCAACCATTTTCCTTTAGCTGTTTCATTAAATCTTTTGTTCACAGGAGGGGAAAAATAGTATCACTGTACCCAAAAAATATTGCACATGTTCTTTTCTCATAAATCATATTAATTGCAGCCATGGTCACAAAGCATATTAAACACAGGCATGCGTAAATGAATTAAAACATATGAGAATTTTATTGTGCCTATGGTAGGTCCTACATCCTAAAATACCAACCGTGTTAACAGCCAGAATGTTTAATTTCAATAAAATAAGCTTTTTTTAAAGTTTAATGGCCTTTATTTTGGGGATAACAGAAGTATTTTCTAACAGCTGATAATGGACTAGATATTGTGTTCACGTCTTTAAGGCTTTCATCACTCCAGTTCTCTGTCTCGATCATATCCTCAGCTGGTGATCCTGTGCTGATTCCACCAGCAAGGGATTTGTCCTAATGAATATTTCGGATTGCTTCGGGTGTGTTCTCTGAAAACATTTCAGAAGAGTTTGGTTGTTGCAGTCTGCTGTGTTCTATTTACTTATTCCTAATTTCACCTTTGTTTTCTAGTAGAATAGAAAGATTTTATCAATTACATATATTGTATTTTATTGTATAAGCACAAAGGCCGTGCATCAACATTCCTGTGTGTGTTTTGTAAAAGGTGAGAACAAAATATAGGTAGCCAAAAAACTTATATCCTGTTTTTTCCTTTTTTTTTTTTAATTTTTTTTAACCATTTATAGGAGTTCTAAAAAAAATAAATAAATCAAATAGTTACTGCATCGTTTTAATTCTAGGTGTTAGATCAGCCCTTGGATTCTGGGTCAGTGAGGCTGACAATGACTAATTGAGCTTTCCCAAAGTGATTTAGAAGGAAGTACATATTTTCTAGTAATTTGGATGGTATAGCAATTGAATAAATTTATTTTCTACCTTAATTATTATAAAGCAATCATATCTGTTTGCTTTCTTAGAACTATACTGCTTCATCCCCACAGATCTGAGCTGCAAAATCCAGATCCTTGTGCACCGCTAAGCTGAGGGTGCTGAGCATCTTGCAGACATGGCCCATTAATGGGTTTCTAATTGATTAGGTGAAAGTGAGCCATGCCCTTCCTGTAACTCCTTGTATGGGTGAGAAGGTCATGGCACATACCGTAGCAAAGACTTCTGCCCTGAGGCTACTTCCCTTGGAGCTTTCAAAACAGACATGACCAAAAATCTAATTATTTAGATACTAATCAACTGCAGGATGATTCTGAAGGCCTCTGAGGGAGATATTTCTGAGAAGTTGGTTACTGTTCAGACTTCAGATTTCTTCACCTCAGAGACAGACAGCTCTGTCAGTTCTGTTCCAGAATATCTACTAGATGCATATCCACTTAATAAAATGGTGCCAAAGACTTGTATCATTTTCAAATTTAAAAAATTTAAAGTAAATCTCACCAAATGCTAATTTTAGTTTGTCAAAGAAAAGCAATCTCTGTCCAAATAGAGTTGCTGCTGATGATTGAGTGGTGTTTGAGATTCTGTCTGGATCCAGGTTTAAATCTAAATTTCAAGACAAATCCCTAATTTTAAAATAGCTCCCAATCCAAAAGTTTTTGACCTCACTGTTTTTGCTGGCAAAGTCCAAATAATTTTGTCTTGGGCCTTATTCTATTGAGAATATTAAGTTAAAAAAGCCCCTCTAGTTGAAATACACAATTGGTGAAATTGTTATTTACCCAAATTAGCAATTGATCCTAAAAGTGCTGGCAGAGACAGAGTGTGATGTGAGAGCCCTGAGGCAGAGAAGAGTTGCCCTGACATGAGCCCAGCCCAGCCCCTTCTCCCTGCTCTTGAACTTGGAACAGAACGTGCTGAAATCCTGTAAATATTGGTGTCACACTGGCCCTACACAGGAATGGAAAGGGTTGTGCACTTGATATTTCTGATAAACCCCTGTGTGTTTTAAGGCCCAGTCAAAACCATGATATTCCTGCCAACATAAATATTTGCCAAAGTAGTAATTTTCAACGTAAATGTTTAAATGAAGGCATGTTTTATTTTGTGGATCTTTCTCTTCTTTTAACTCTATTAGTGTAAATTTCAAAACAAGGATTAATAGAACCTAAATGAACATAGGTTCTGATACTGTGTCCTACTGGTGCAATGTCAGGTCATTCAGCACGCTACATTTTTGGACCATATCGAATTCCAAAGTTATAAGAGAAATATTTGTAATCTCTGAGACAGAAAACCTTGCTAAAATAATAAAAATTTTAATAATTTTCAGAAACCAATTTTTAGAACAAAAACTTGAGAGTTATTTCAACTTGTGGGGAGTTTTGGCACAAAACGCTGCGCAGATAACATGATTTTTCAATCTGTGGTGATTTCAGAGTTGTTTTTTTATTATTAACCCCAAGTTCTTTTAGTAGGTTTTGGACATTGAAAATATTTGTTGAATTAAATAGAAAATATCTTACATCCTGAATCCAGATTTATCTTGGTTTTATAACATAGAAGTTGTAAGATTTCATTGTCTGAATTAAGTCCTTGCATATATTTAGGAATTTTTTTTTTGCATGAATGCTTCAGTTTGTAAAACATTCAGCAAATATCATTGGTAAAACTCATGTTTTTCTGCTTAGTGAATCAGAAGTGAACATTCCAGTGCTGTATGTAGTAACTCAGCTTCTTTCTCAGCACTTTTTTTTTCACTGAGATATCTAGGGTGCATTTGATGCAAAGATATTTTGTGTTCTTGATGCAGGTATCTGGGTGTCTCTTTTTGAACTACTCTGTTTGTACCTCTTGCTCTTTTCCTAATCAGGTAGAGAAAAACTGGGTGGGTCTTCCCCACCTAAATCATGATCCCTGGATCTTTTTTCATCTATTTATTAAAAAAAACCCCAAAGCAACAAAAAACCAAGCAACTGAGAGCTGGAACCACAAGCTCCCTGCAATAAAAATACTTTTTTTATTTTGTGATGGAAAATAAGTACAATTCCAGGACAAGGATCAGAGCTTTAGGAAACAGATATGTTCCTATGAGGTTTAATTTAGTCTTTACAAAACAGACTCCAATTTAAAAAAATTCTCTTTAGTTTATGGCAAGAATTGCCACAAACAAAAATGGTTATCAAATGGCACGTCAGATAATTGTAATGCCTTTTTGGAGCAAGAACAGCCTGCAAATTATCACAATATGCAGTTTTGGCAGAAGCTGTATGTCACCCAGCTGTTAGAAGCTACAGAATGTTTGTCAGGCTCTGAAGCGCAATTTATTCCAGCAAAAGTAGTTAATTCTCAATCATACACTTATTTTCAAAGTGTGCTATAGTGGTGTGCCAGGAAGGGAAATGTTCACCACCCTGTAGCGGGAGGGATTTTTGTACAACAAGAACTTTTCACTGTAGTTCCATGCTTGAAAACACAGATGCTTTTGGAATTTTTTCTTGCTCTTCTACTGGAAATTATGGCCTAGCGGGCTGGGCTTTTATAGGGGCAAGCATGTATTTTCCAGTAACCCCTTTTCCAATACTGATTTCGTAACTGTCCCTGTAGAAGCAGTTTAAGTCACAGCTGACTTGAAGTTGCTCTGGAATGCCTGACCCTTTCTGCTGTGTCCTCTAACTCGGATGATGGACTTGATAAGTGCTGTCATGACCACTTTCCTCTTGCACATTCATTTTTTACAGGCCAGCACAGAGGGCATGCAGCAGCAGGGGGTACAGCTGCTCTGCCCCTTTCCCATCACCTAGAACATCAGGAATACGTGGGGTTCTTTGTTACTTCCATCAGTAGCGTTACTGGGCTCTGCTCCAAACTGATTTCATTGTAATGATGGCTGATCTTGGAGAAGAAAACTGTGAGATTTTTCACAGCTTTTCTATGTTTGTAGATCGTGCAGGACAGCACAGCTAAACAGCCACTACTTGCTTTCTGTTCTCTTATAATTTAGTCCTCAAGGTATAAACATCTGCCAAATTCCCAGCTGGGGCTGGGATCAGGCATTCTAAAACCATACAATTTTCTAAAAATATTTTCCCTTATTTGCCCTGGTATCACGTTCTATTGCTTGTTAGCCATCAGAATTTATTTTGGTGGATGATGCAACCAAATTCTAGTTCCTCTTGGGATTAGCTACTCAAAGGACAGTTCAAGTATCAAGTCTACTTGGTTTAGGAAATCAAATTATAGATTTGAGAACTTCTGTTGTTCTGTAAGCAATGAGGTTCTTCATATATTTTAACTCTTTCTATTATTTTGCCTCTTAGGTAATGGGACTCTTGACTAACCACGGTGGTGTGCCTCACCAGCCCCAAACTGATTATGCCCTGTCCCCTCTAACTGGGGGCCTGGAGCCCACCACCACTGTGTCAGCCAGCTGCAGCCAGAGGTTAGATCACATGAAGAGCTTAGACAGCCTGCCTACATCCCAGTCCTACTGCCCGCCGACCTACAGCACCACGGGATACAGCATGGACCCCGTCACGGGCTACCAGTACGGACAGTACGGACAAAGTGAGTACTGGCACATCTGCAGGGGGAAGTGCAGCTCTGCAGCCAGCTATCAACAGCCTGGGCTTTCTGCCTTTCTGGGAGGAAGGGAATTCTGAGCAGAGATCCTAATGGCTCACTGCTACTTCTCCCAAAGCTGCGCACTGGTGAGATAGCTGATTGTTTGAGCAGGATTTCTGCTGCATAATTATTTTCTTAAGTGATGTCAACAACATCTTGATGTTATTAATTGTTGAGACATGAAACCTGATTGCCATTAGGTAAAATATAAGGGTTGTCCAAAATGAAATAACTGCTGGCATTCCACTATTAGAAACACATGTTCTTAATGAGGTCAGCTCAAGAATCATTACAGTATATAATCCCAGATACATAGAGTTTTGTCAAACTTGTCCTAGGAATAAAAATATTAGTCCCTTTCCTTTGATATATCAGGATTAAATATGACAATGTCAACCTGTAGTTGGCATGGCCCCATGCTGTGAGGTTGTCACAGCATGACTTAAAAAGCTTCTTTTGCTTTTTTGCAGGTGCCTTTCATTATCTGAAGCCAGATATTGCATAAATGAACTGTCCACTTCAAGTTAAAGCTGGTCTTGTTTTCCGGTCTCACTCCAAGGCTTGGATATGAGGGATCTTCTCAACACACTGCAACCTAAACTGGGGCAGTCCCATGGAGAGAAACAAGCTTGTTATGTTCTCTCCAGTCATAGCTTTTAGTAGACTTTTGAAGGCTGGACAAAGCTATACAGAAGACAAAGGCCAAAAGCAATAATGAATAAATGTGACATGCTTCATTATGAGTGGGTATACAAAACAGAGCAGTATTTAACATCACAGCCTGGCAAACATTCCATTTTTTTGTTGTTGTTGAAATTAATGTGCATTGATTGGGACAAATGGAACATTTTGAAACTAAACTTAGAGCAGTTGAGCTCTGCGTACTCTGACTCATCTGACATCCAGTGCTGACTTTAGTCTAACTTTAAAACAGCTCAGTTTCTGAAGCAAGGTTGGGAGAACCTCTCACTGTCCACACTGGAAATTGTCACCAAGAGGAAATGTCACCGTCCATAGGAAGCTGGATAAGTGCAAAAGACTTCCCAAGCAACTCATTGGTTACCTTACCATGCTTCTGTAATCACCTTGTCAACAAATGTCACTCACAGGTTTTGCTTTACCAAGAGAGGAGATCTTGTGTAACATGAAACCCAGATTTTACCTTTTTGTATGTGTTTTCCCAGTGTGTTGTACCTTTCTAAACAAACACGGGAGACAAAATCCCCACCAACAACGCAACTGATTTTTCACAACTGCCTAGCAATGTGCAATACTGTGTACCTCACACAAACTTTGGGATCATCCAAAGTCATAGATATAGAATCAGAACTATATTTTTGCAGGTACTTTTATTTTTGCAGTGCATGATTCCTGATGATAAAATACAGAAGTGTTGCAGTCTGCTGGATTACTGAAATCCAGCTTGCTAATGATGGTTTAAAGGTCATCTTCAGGAAACAATACGAAGAAATTATTACGTTTACATTTTTTTTAGTGATGTACAGGACATAGACAGAGATGGACCTGTATTTGACACATTTGTTTAAATTATACAGCAATATCCAATATAGAAAGTATAATTATAGGAACCAAGGTTTACAAGAAGTTTGCATTGTGACATTTTAGAATGTCAATAAATTTGTGTTTTGTGATGTTGAGAGGAAGAGGATGATGGAAGGCAGGATTATTTATTTCTCTCTATTCTTGGAACAAAGAGGGAGGCAGAACACAAATACATTCCTTTTAGCGTTAAGGACTATGAAGTAGTGAGTTAGACTAGGTTCAGTACAGAGGTTAGGTCACACAATGGTCTTAAGGGTGATGGAAAAATGAAATATTATCTTTGTGTTGCAGCCTCTACAACAACATGTGTTGTAAAAAAAAGAAAAACCCAAACAAAAAAAAACCCAACAAAAAGAAGAAAACAAAAAAACAAATGTCTTTCATGTAAAAAGTTCAGTAAATATTTACTATTTATAATGAATAAACATTATGAAGACTTGCAAAGCACTGATGATTTTGTCCTAAAATGTAGTATTGTGCTAAATACATTGATACATTTTAATCTGAATATCATGAAGAAATAAACCATGTTATCTTCGATGCAAACTGTATTCATTATGTGAGTGTATTCTGCACACATCCTGGGCTGTGAGAGTATTGGGCAGCCTCTGTGTTCAGGTACTGCTAATGTGCCATGAACTGTGTGTGTGTGTGAGATAACGAATGTGAGATAATGCATTTTCTAAGTGCTGTTGGTACCAGTACTGCCTCTTCCCAACAAGGAATAGCCTTTGCCATGCATTCAAAAGAAAATTACATAGGCTTAAAACCAGCACAAATAGAGCAACTGGGATGGCTCCAGACAATACAGGAATTTTGTAATCTGTTATGGGTGGTATCTGTCCTGAATTACATATTTTTTTTCCTCAGAAACCTCAAGAATGTTTTAATAGCCCTACACACAAGCTGATTGAAAAATGGGAAAGACCCTTCAAAATGAGTGGAGTAAGTTTTACTGGCGCATCAGTGTGCAAGGGAATTTTACTTCACCCTAGGATTGGTGAACATTTAATCTCCTCACCCTTTTGCAGGGGATGTAATCACCTTGAATTTCTTTCAGATCTTTTTCCATGTGCATTTTATTTTTATTTTGTTCTTTTCAGTGTAGCACTCTTCCATTGGAAAAGGAAGCCATGCAAGTGGAGAACTGGGATGAGCTCTTGTCAGGGGAAGGGAGGAGCCTGAGGCAGAGGGACTAAACACTTTCTTGATTTATTATGTGTTGTAGAGATCTTTGACAGAACTATAGGGATAGTTTGGGATGCTGTTGATCCCTTCTTGTTATCACTGTCAAGACTGAAGAGGTTCTTGGGAACCGCATGTGTTTCTGGAATAGGAATCCTGAACACTCAGGAAGTCAAAGGGGAATGAGCCTGCCATGGATATTGCATTTGACAGAAAGGCCACACAATAGCTGGGAGAAATGTGCTCACAGCAATGGGGTCCAAACCCCACTCTGATGAGTGCAGAAAGGGCAGATCTCAGGGCCCCTCCTCTTATTTTCCCTTTGTTTCTTATGTGTGTGAGTGTGCATGTTTTACAAGATGGAAATAACCACAGCTGCTTAACTAACTGTCATGTCATTAGGACTGGAAACTTTTGAGAGACAGGTTTTCATAAAAAAATATCTTTTCCTTGTGGCACAACCATGATTTTTAATTTGTTATTTTCTTTTAAGTCTTCCTTTATCTAGAAATAACCTCTATTCCCATCACAATAGCCAGTATATGCATTTTGCCATATACTTACTTTAGTATGTAATCTGGGTGTTAATGAATGAGCTAGGAAAAGAATAAATTTTAATGACACCTATTATGCTTTTCTTTGCCCTAGATATTTCAGTGGTTCTTGTTTGAATAAAAATTAGGCATAAACATTTTTCTCCAATAATCACACGGGTTTCTACGCAATATTGCTCAGAAGTCTATATCCAAGTAACAAATGCTGTCGAAGTGTATCTTCCTGAGCTATTTTGAAAGGCAGAAAATGCCTATCTGAATCTACAAATCTGCACTGAAAATAGCTGGTTGTCAAATAGGTTCTATGTCCATAGAAATTAGTTTCTGCACATATGTGATGTTAGAGTTAGATTTTTAATCCCGAGGGTAAGGTCTGTGCAAATTCAAACACAAAAATTCTGGCTACAGGTCTGTAACCAGTATCTCCAAATGAAATGAAAAAAAATGCAAAATTACTTAACTTTGGAATTCCAAATTATCTCAAATTAACACACGCTAATAATATTTTTTGTATCAAGGATGCCTTTGCATTTTCTCAGAAGTATTGCAGACTACAGCATGCAAATTATTTGTTATGTCTGAATTCTGTGACATATTCTCATACATATAAGAAATGCATTCTCTCTGGTTACTGCTGATGTGTAAAGCTTGTATTTCTGCTGTGTTGGTAACCACGAACATTCTCAACGTTTGCTATCCATAAAGTCTTCTGGCCTTAAAGTCTATAAAGTGGATTATTAGAAGGTACCTTTATATGAAATAAGAAGAAATTAATTTAAGGCAATATCAGTGAAACCATCAGAAACCTGGAACAGATTGAATTTGTAGACTTTTTATTGTTCACTTCAGTGTTCTGCTTAATTGCAAGAAAACCTGAATCCTGATTAAAAGATCCCACTTTTTATTTATTTTGGCTTTTCAGTGGCATCTAAATATTTATTCCCTAGAGCAAATGCAGAGTCCTAGGGTTATTTAAAGAATCACTTGAGTTCATTTGAATCTGTTCAAGATATTTGTCTATTGTAAAATAACAAAACTTGCAGTCTGCTTCTGTGGTCATTGCAGGTAAGAGGCCGTTTGACCTGTCAGATTTTCACTCCCTATTCTCTCTCAGCACCTCTGGGCAGTTCATCACAGGCTGGGAAATTCTCATCAGTCTCAGGGGACAAAGTGCTACAGCTACAGGGTTAGTCAGGTTCAGAAATGTACAGGTATTTATCATACAAGCAGGCTCCAAAATCACAATGTGTCCACAGTGCTGGTGCTTGGCTCTGTTTTGCCATTGTGGCTCCCACAAGCAGCACTTTGCAGTGTTCACACACAGTTTAAATCTTTGCTCAGGGCATTTACATCGCCTCAGAACCACTGACTGAATAACCCAGAGTGGCTCTGGACAGCTTGGGCACTGCAGCATTCTGACATGCACTATTTATTATTCAGCTACTCCGGCAATGTCATGAAAAATCATAATAAAACTAGGAAGACACATCACATTTGACCTTTGCTGAATAATTTAATAAAGCCAGCTTGATACACAAATATGAAAGAGCAGTTGCTGGTAAGAGCGGAACTGTTGCTTCCTTGTCTGAGAATTAGAAACAGTTCAGAAGCTTTATTAACCATTCGGTGTCTTCATCTTCAGCAAAGTTTGTCCCTTAGGCCATAACCAAATGTTAAGCTGCTTGTTTCTCCCCACACTCCCCTCCTTTCAGTGCTCACACGGGTATCTTTGCTTATGCTGTATGCAATTATGGGCTCAGTGCTTCTCATGTCTCTGTACAATTATCCATGTTTTTTTCTCACAAACTCAGTTTTATTTACACAAACATTTTTCTCGTCATATATGCATTTATTCATAATGACCTCAACTGTACACACCTATAAAAACACAGCTTTTTAAAGGTGATTGTTACAGGCACTCTGCACACTTAACCCATGATATTTTATAATTCATCAATTCAGAGATAGAAAAAATTTCTTTGGAGCCACCCTTGTGTGAAAGTTCCCACGGTCAGTACCAGAATAATTAACTAATGGTACAAATCTCCCGAGGTTTTTGCAATGCTCTTTTGGCTGCTTTTATCCCAGGGAAGGGTCTGTCTGGGCTGGGGGTGGTGAGGCTTGCAGGGACCATCAGGTTCTGCCTGCCAGGAGGCACAGTGCCCACGGGGTCTCACCCCGCTGTGGGGTTCACGACACAGCATTTGACTGAACCCTTTCTCCATCGGCTCCATCTGAAATCGCCACGTGCTGGAAGACACTCTTTTCCCTCAAAGGCTTCTCCTCATTGCCTCCCTTTCCCTCGTGTCTCTCCAACAAACTTGAGTGCTGCCATTCCTCAGGTGCCCACCAGCCGCACCTTTTATCCCCATGCCTGCATCAGCTCAACAGAATTCCTCTCTCACCTGCTCTTCCCAAAGATTCCGGCCGGCAGCGCCTGCTCCCAAAATGGCACACTGCCGAATCACCTGGTGCTGAAACCTGAGGGAAATATTCACACAGTCAGGGCTGCCTGCTTTGAAAAGGGGATAATGAATGTGTGTTAAAAGGTAAGGTGGATTTCAGCTTTTCCTTCAGAGCCCAGAAGGGTTTCTGGGTGCAGTGCAGTGTAGCCATGGCGGGCAGGGATGGTGAATGCCCCACATCCTTCATGGGGATCAGCCAAAACATGGCCCTCACCTGCTGAGAGAACACAGCCCTGAGGAGAGCCCAGAGCCGCTGCCAGGAGCACTTTCCGAGCTGCTGGGACTGGGGAACGTCAGGGGGACAGCAGTGGAGCAGGAGCTGTCGGTGCTGGGACGGGCTCTGTGGTGTGTGAGCCATCTGGTGTCTCTGGTGCCAGGCTGTCCACATGCCATGTGCAGCGGAAACAGCACAGCTTTCCCTGGGCGTGGGTGCAGAGACAGCAGGAGCCATGCTGGGAATCCTCTGAGAAACCCGAGGGGTTTTTTCCGCTGAGGGTAAAGCCTGAATACAGTTTTCCACATGGCTGTTGCTGTCCTGCAGAAGGTGCACGTGGGGTGGGAGGGGAGATGGTGCTGCAGCCCCTCAGTACCCCTAAAAGTGCATTTTCCTCCAGTGTGTGGGGTCAGCAAGGGGCTGCTGAGGGCACAGCCAGGGCAGAGGTGCTCCCAGCCACAGCAGAGGTGCTGCCTTTTGGGTAGAGCTCAGTCTGTCCTTTGGGAATGCTTGGGAACCTCAGTCTGTCCTTTGGGAATGCTTGGGAACAGCACGTGCCATTTCTGGAGCTGGCTCCTGTTGCACGGAGGACAGTGCAAAATTAAATCCCACTCCCTTTGCAGGTGCTACTGGGACATGGCAGGGCTGTGCCAGTGCTGCAGTGGCCCCAGGTGATCCTGGGGTATGGTGGGGAATAGGATCTCCTGGGGATTTGCTTGGTGACTGCACTTCCCAGAGCAGACAGCTCCTGTGAGCCTTCCCCTTAGCCTGGTTTTGGCTTCAGAGCATTTTGTGAGACCCAGTCAGGATCCAAACTGTGCTTGCCAGTGCTGAGACAGCCATGGAGCCTCAGATGGGACATTTCTGCCAGTCCCACCGGTGGCCAGGCTGTCCCAGCCAGGTGCTGACCCCAGGAGCAGGGACAGGGTGAGGGCTGGCCTGCCCTGCCCCGCTGAGAGCCCAGCTCAGCAAAGCTGCCTGTGAGACTCAGTAAGGATCATTGGTTTGGCTAAAATTACCTTGGATAGTCTGATAAATAATTTCTGGGGTTTAGACACGCTTGTGGCAGAAATCCTTGCCTGCCTACTTTTGTAATCTTTATTCATAAAGGGCTACAGAAATGCCATATATTTGAAGGATCTGGAAGGAAGCAGTTTCTCCACCCCTCATGTAAAGGAAAATATAGTCTCTACTAGTCTGGATGGTATCACAAGATCTCTTGCTAAAAAGAAAAAATAGTTAATTTTTTCACTACTAAAGATTTAAAAAAAACCTCCCAAAACGAATACACAGAATAGATAAGGAGCTCAACCTGAGGCCCACGTGCACCCACTTTCCTCTGATTTTTAGTGGAAATTTTAGGTGTGTGAGGACCCAGAGATAACAAAGATGAGTGAACAAGGCAATTTTGATCTGTGAAACTACAGTTCTGTTACTTCTATTCTGATTCTGCTCAAGTTCATCAGGAAAGATTAACTTTGGCAGTTTGTTCAGTGACTAAATCTTGATATTTTTGTGGCTTAATTCATAACATAACTGTAAGCTATTGCCCTGTGTTTATATTTCCCATCCATTTCTCACATTTCCAAAGCATACTGATATGTGATCCTGGCAATTTAGCTACCATAATTGGCATTTTTCTAGGGCCAAAAGGAAACAAATTCCTTATCCTCCATACTTCTTTAATTTCTGAAAAACAACAAGTAACATGGTTAATCCTCTTTTTTGATCTTTTCCCCCCCCTTTGAGTTTTTCTTATGGTCTTTTCCTTTTAATCTTTTACTTTCTTTTTAATCTTCACTCATTGTCCCCCTGCATTTGAAGAATTTCATGTACTTACATCTCTAAAAAGAATTGGACCACTTGATGGAAATAGCTCTTTAGGATCTTGTTCAAAGCACCACTATGTACTTTTAACTGTTTGGGGGAGGGTGAAAAAAGGAGAGAAAAAACAGCTTTCAAAGCAGTGTTTGTTTGTGTAACCTAGCAGAACATTGATCTGTTCAACAAGATGCAGAATCAGTGTCCGGAAACACCCCAAGTTCAAATAGGACCAGATTACTTCAGATGAGCAGGAGGATGGATAAACATCTGCCCTCGATAGGGGTGGGGTCACATCAACCGGCTCCTGCTGCAGGTGTGTTTGGGCAAGAGCATTTCAGGAGGGGCCAAGCAGGGCAGCACAGGTGAGCTCTGGGATCAGCAGGGCAGGAGGGAAGGAGCTGTGCTGTGGGGATGTAAAGCCCTTAAACCTTTCCCGCAGAGGACACCATTGCGGCCCCAAGTAAGACTTGCTTTGCCTTTCTCAGTGTGTGGGGATAACTCTGAGCCGTCCCATGGAAACTGGTGAAATGTAGGATCGGTTATGCCAAGGCTGGTGAGTTCTGGCCTCGAGGAGCTGCTCCTCTGGGTGACCTCGGTGTGTCACAGCATCTTTGGAAGGGAATGTGTTGCACTGAGTTTGCTGGGCCAGGATTCTGGGTTTGTGCGAGACCTGGGGGGTGAAGCCCATGTCGTGACAAGCATGGTCCAGTGTTACCACAGTAATTTATCTCCCGGCCTTAGGCTGATGTGGCTCTGACTGTCAGAATGGTGGAGAAGGGAAGTTTTTGTGTGCCTTTTGCTGAGCAGTAAAAAACTGCTTAGATGTGTGAGGATGTCAGTACACTGCATAGCATAACACGAATTAAAATAGTTATTTCCAGGAAATAATGAGTGTGCATCTCAAGAATCAGGGTGCTGAAGCAATGTTTTAAGAAGCAAGCTGAAGCCCAGCATTCCTTGTTCATTGCGTACTCAATACTGTCACTGTGGATTCACTGGTGTGATTTTTGTCACTCAATTCTTGACTTAGTTGTGGTGTCCTACCCCTCAAACCCCCTTTAATTTTAAAAAATTTATTTTGCCAATCCCAAAAAGCCCCAGAAACTTGGCAAAGAGAGGTCACGTGTTTCTCAAGCAGGGAAGAAATTTACAGAGATTAGCATGTGTCCAACTTAATTTATGCAGAATTGCAGGCTTCTTTTACTGAAGCAAATTCTTTAAAAAACAAACAAACAGTAAGAGTTTACAGAGTTCTGGGAAAGTTGCAAAACCTAAATGAAAATCCTTTTCCAGTTGCATGAATATAAACTGACCATAGTTCCCCTGAAGATTTTATACTAGTTTAATGTATGTATTTTATTTGTAGTTAAACTGTTGATAAAGCTTTTCTTCTGTCACCTCAAAACAAGACTAGGTCCCCTGAATCTCTTCTCCTTTACCCACAAGAATAGGTGAATTAGTTATCTCCCATAACTTGGCCCCAGCCAAGAACAGGATTTGGCATTGCTCTTTATTGGAATTTTAACTCTTTTTTCCTTTCTTTCCTTTTTTTTCTTTGTCTTTTTTTAAAAGGCTGTTTTTAAAACAAATAGTTAAGATGTGGAGCTGAGCATTTCTTCTAGAAGTTGCATATTCTAAATGTACTTATACCATAGTCTGCTGCTCATATAAAATTACAGACTTCACTTTCATCTTTCTTTTTACAAGAAACCCTTAATGACAAATGCAGGCTGTTTAGTGATACCGATATACTGCAATCTTAGCATGTGAATTAGTCATCATACAATCAGTTCAGGGGGTCAGGCCTAAAGAAACAGTGCAGAGTTGGCAAACTGCTAGTTGGGTGATGTGCTCTCCACTTCAAAGTCATGGTGCTTATTCCCCAGAATTCAGATCACAGAAAGAAACAGCTGGTATTGTCGTTTGTGGCAGTAAGGACTTTTTTTTTTGTAGCAAGATAAGGTTTCACTACTTTGTAAAACAACAATTTACTTTAGAGTGACCCAGCCTGTAAAACACAATAGGAAGCAGGAATCCACGGAGCACTGCTCTGCTATTATCATGCAAGTAGACATGACCTGTGACAAACCACACTGGAGAAGACTTAACCTTCTTGCTCCTTGTCTGAAAATATTCAGCATAGTCCACTTGTCAGTGGCAGTCAAATGTTTCATATTCCAGAATGACTTTATAAGCAGTTCTTTTCTGTTTGGATATTGCTCTATTGCCTATTTCCAATGTGGCATGTATTTTTGGCAGTGCACAGCTCCAGACTGCCAGTCCAAATGCTTAATGCAGACACATTTCAACTTTCCACCTAAGCTCCAAGGCTGTCAAATTTGAGTTGAAATTTAAGATTTCATGTTCCACTTGTAGATAGCAGCTGACTGAAACATCGTATTTTTTTCTCTTCTTCTTCCCCAAACCCCCATCACATCACACTGGTGCTTTTAAAGTCATTTCACCTAGTAACCTGAGCAGATTTGTTGACCAAGTATTGTGGGGATAGGGGAATAAAAAAATTAAATCACACATTTTAAACTGCCTGGCAGATGTGTGTCTCAGGGATTTGTTATTGTTCTACTATTATTATTATTAACAGGCTTCACAGACAAGGCAGGCTTATCGGCCAAATGCCTCATTATCAAATGACTGAGACCCAATAAGTGCTTAACAGCATTCCTTACCAAAAGAGGAAATGGTTCCAGGCCAGATCCAACTCTGCCAGAGCTGGTGGACAGAGTCCACTTCAATGAAGCATCGCTTGGGGCCCCTCCATGCTCACTCCCCTCTGTTTTCTGACATGCTTTTGAATTCCCCATAATGAACCAAACAGCTTTAGCTTCTCTCATCTCGCAATGTGTTCTGCAACTTCTGGAAAGGAACCTGGACACAAGGAAAAATGCTACAGAACAAAAAGAGCCACAATACAAACCATATGACAACGCCTATTTCTTCATCCTCTTTGTCATGTTGTTTTACTCTTTCCTGGCGTTAACTGTCTTTTTTGGTTATGTACGCTCGAAGAAAGTGGTTTCAAAGCAAGATCCTTACCAGGAGTTCATCGAGGATAGGAATCGAAATAAGAAGTGGAACATGACCCGGCCAGTGGTGGTGAAATTTGACTTTGAAGAAGAAAGTATTCTTTGAACTCCTTAAACCAAAATACTCTTCAAAACGCACCACACTGTCTCTGCTGCCAAGGTCTCGAGTGAAGATCTACACATTTATCTTATTCGACTGTTGCCTTCACCATAAATCAAAGTATTGCTTAAAATAGGTAAAGGAAAAAGAAGTTTCTTTCTTTGGTGTTCTTGTAATCCATTTGTTGCTGGAATACATGTTTTCTAAATTTTGGATAAATCTTATAGACTTTAAAATGAGAGTGAAAAGTGGACATTTTTTGTTTTTGCTTCGAGTTTGGTGCAGCAAGAATGGGAATCTATCTTACATTGAGACCCTGAATTTAAGACGAAGGACTAGTTTGTGTATGCACAAACCCACTCCAGGGAAATGCTGTTGCTTCTGAGCCCTTCAGACCTGGGAGTTGGAGTGTAGTATCCCTGGGAAGTGCCTCCCTGGAAGAGCAGAATGTATTTTGCCTAGACCAGCAAATACTATTTAATATGTAAATATAGAAAAGCTCCTCTTGCATTCCCTCCCCTCAAAAATTAATTTCATATGCTATGGCAAAAGATTGAAAAAAACATCTGCAAAATGTAATTAAAATGCATCTAGTGGAAAAACAGGTTGTGTATTCAGTGAGTTTAAAGCCCTTGCCTTGTCTGTGTTTTGCATGTATTTGTTCTTCACCAGCATCTAATTGAAGTGTATGTTTCATTTATAGAGAATGGTCACCACAGCTGATCACAAAACTAACAGGGAAAGGGCTTCTCTGTGTCTGCACTAAAAATTTACACAAGTTGTGTTCAGTTGTACTGAACCCATTAGACTGCCATCTGATTTAATAATTTTTCTCCTGCTTAATAAGTATTGAAAAAAATAAGAATTCTGACATAGAACATATTGCTGTGCTTAATATAAAAGCACAGTGCTTAAGTGCTTGGTGATATCCTGGATGAGCTGTGCCACCCTGCTCTGTGATAGCGTAACGTTCATCTTCTGAGCCTTTAGCTTGCCTTAGCCGAGGTCTCTGATTAATGGTCTTTACTTGTATCTTGTGTGTAACTGCTTGGATACATTACACACGGAGCTGCATTACAGAGCCCGTGCTGCTCACAGGGCTCTCGGAGCACAGTAATCATTTTCAGGTGGGAGGTAGGCTCTGATTTTTTCCTTAGTATACAAAGCCAAAGTGGGGCAAATAAATATCCGTGTATGTATTAACTTTTCCTGCTCGTGAACGATACAAGGATTTGGTTTTTCTAAAGTGTGTAGTGTTCATGATTATGTATGGACTTTTTAAGGGATGTGTAGATTTTTAATTCTGTCAATATTCAGAAAAAGATTTTATATATATTCAGCCTGGGCTGAATGATCAGAGGTTTTTCCTGTTTCCTGGTGGGATGTGTTAAGTGTTTCTGGTGTGTACGCAAGCAGGGAGGTTGATGCCATACATAACCCCTTCTCATAAAACTAAAATTTCCTTCCCAATTACCAGCATGAATGTTTGTAGAAGTAGGTGTTGACTGAGCTCAGAGCGCTCTGTCTCTGGGAGCTGTGCCAAAGGAATATAATAAGAATAAGGTGATATTTGTCAGTTGTACTTGCTCAGCCTTCAAGGATTTGTTGGTCAGGCAGGGGCCACTCCTGCTGTCTGACTGCGGGGGTGGGATATGTGCAGAACACTGATGAGGAAGGGTAGGAACACAAGCATTGCAACAGGCCAGAAAATATTCACAGATGTACTTTTGCTCGACTCATCCAACTCCAATTTAAATGGTTTTGACTATAGTAACGAGACCAGAGTTGCAGTTCTTGCACAAATCAGTGTTTCGTCTATGTTATGCGTGTCCTGGCTGCTTCATCTGCAGAGTTTGGAGTGGAAAAATCAAAGTTCAAGTTATCTGCGTTCACATCATGCTTCTGACTTTGGAGTGTATGGAACTGAAATCACCCTGAGTTGAGTGGCTTGTGAAGGCTTGGAGCAAATGGGGAGACTGACTATTTCAAACACAGAGCTCTGGCTGTTTGTTCCCTGAAAGGCTGCGTAAATGTGGATTTTCTGTCCTGACAAAAGACCTCTTAGTTTTTTTCTTTTGTCTTGTTTTTTGTTTTTGTCTTGTAGTCAGTGTCTGTTTATTTTTTGCAGTGTATGCTATGTCATCTTATAAATTAAAGATGTTTTGAATGAAGTTTCAAAAAAATTAATGTCCTTTATTTCTGCAAGCAGTTTCTGCTTTTGTCTTACCAAGGAATTATCAGATCAGCCTAAATCCCTTAAACATTCTTCAGCAATGTGCTGCCATTGTCTGGTGTTTGGGCTTTTTGGAAACATTCACAACTTGCTTAACAAGACTGCAAGTTCTTCAAACAATCTTACATAGTGCGTGCCTGTGTGTGTGCGTGCGTGCGCGCACGCCTGTGTGCCAACAAGATGAGGCTTTTTCCTGTCCTATCTTTACAGTAGTAAAAATGTCTTTTTGTCAATGTTAGCCACAGGACACATTGGTGGCATTAGTGGCCTTTTTCCTTCTGTGTGTCAAAGTCTGTTTGTCCCTACCGGGAGGTTTAAGAGTAACAAATGAGAGAGGACCTCCCACGAGCAGCCCCATAGGCAGATCCTCAGCCATGACAGTTTTTCTGAACCTTCAATGCAGCCAGGTTCCTCTGCCCCTCCTGACTACCCAGGGAAGCAGCCGAAGTTTTAGGTTTGGAGGTGTGACACGAGACCTGTGTGCCGCCCTGGGAGCTGAATGCCAGCTTTGTAGGACAAGCAGGACCCGTGTGTGACACAGTGGTGTGCAGCGAGAGGGAGGGTTATAAGGTACATTTCCTTCTCTCAGCAGTGGGAAACATGGCAAGGTACTGGAATTTTGGTGCCTCCATAGCATGATGTGCTAATTTCTGAGACAGTTAACTCACTGCCTATCAGCTGAGAATTACTCGCCTCATTTTGACTTCTGTGTATGCAACCAGTGTGTGTGCAGTGTTTCCAGTGCCCACAGGAGCCTCTGATGTGTAACCTTGTCAGTCTCCTTTACAGCCACCTCTTCTGTTCCGTGTGTGGGGTGTGAAACAGGAACAAGAGAGCCAAAATAACTCCATTCATGGTGAGCCCTGGGCTGTGAAGTACGATTTACACCTCTGAGATAACCAGACTGCTCCGGGCTAAGCACTGGAGAAGGAATGGGGTGGCAGGAAGAAGGGCAGTACAGAGCACCACAGTGCTGACTTAGCCCAGGCAAGGGGCTATGTCGCTGTAGGAAATGGAGCTGGAGAGGCTGTTTGTGTCGGCAAGACTCTGTTCTACATGCTAATGAGTGCCTTGAACTTTAAAAGTTTTAGCATTGCAAAAAGAGAGGGATTCAGTAATTGCCTTTGGTTTGTATTTTTCTTTTTCTCTCTGCTTACTGGTGTTCTGAATTAACATCACTCATCTGTTGATCTTACTAAGAAGCTTCTCGTTCCTTCTTCCTTCCTAGTAAGAAACATGCTAAAACCAATTAGATCACGGGTCTTGCTTCAGTTGCCCTACTTTTTGCTATTTATTGTGGCCCTCTGTAACACATTGCAGCTGATGTGTGTGGGTTGTTTTTGGGGAGGCGTCCACTTTGAATTTAGTTTGAGCATTTTGAGATACTCTATGAAAGGCTTCACTGAAATGCAGGCATGTTGCAGTTTCCACTCAGCCTTTGTGAATTAATACTGCAGCTTTCTCAGACTGGTTTGTAAGGTCTACTCCTGATTAAATTCCTGCTGAGAAATACTAGGTTCTTCTCTTATTTGCCTATGTGTATACCCATGTGGCACATGTGTTTTAGTGTATTAGGGTTTGTCTTCCTCTGAATGCCAAAAGTATGACAAATTAGCAGGATTAGCTAGAATGGCAGCTATTTTGTACTGCTCTCATACTGGTGTAAATCTGGAGTAAGCTGATTTGGCTGTGTAAATTCTGGTGCTTGCTGGTATGTGAATTACATCTAGAAGTGAATCTTCTGTTATGGGTCCTTTTTGAGTTCTTACAGCTCTGAACTCTACAAATGAAGCTGTCTACATCAATGGGGACCAAGTGTTCCCAGAGCCTGTAGGCAGTTGTGGACATTGAGTGTCCTTTTGCTGTAGTTATTAATGCATGGAAAACTTCATGGCAGTGACTGCTGTTGCATTCCAGAAAAAATTAAGTATGCCTGAATTAAAGCAAGCCTGACACTGTACATTGGACTAGACATGGATTATACATCTCTACCTTCTTTAGTTAGCATGTCAGGTGCTGCACACTTTTGTCACTTCATCTGTGACATACTTGTATGCATAGACAAAAAGAGCCTGATATTTAGTAAGAAATATTTTTCTCATCAGAGGAACACATAAAATGATTTTCTAGAATTGTTCAAGCACCCTCTGGCTTGGATTCAGAGGAGCACACAAGTCTGCCCTGAAGTCTGCTGTCAGTCATGTGTACGAGTGCAGTGGGACCTGGGGAGCACATGCTCAAAATTAAACACATGCTGCCATGTTTTCTTGAGCAAGCCTTCTTCCTGAGCTTGGAAACTCAATAAGTGCAGCAATCTGTACTACAAACTTAAGCAGCTGAAACAGGCTAATTTTCTTTTTTCCTTTTTTTGTGTGGGATGTGTAATAGCAAATCCTTTGCCATGTAAGTAAGCTTAGTGAATTAACAGAGCTCATACTTCTGGGAATAAGTGAATTCTGGGGGCTTGTTTTGAATCAAATGAATGTGAACCCTGCAAAGACTTTTTTCCTCCATAATAGAATGACACAGTTGGAGATCTTCCAGCTTTTTTGACTATTCTAAAAAAAATTAGAAGGCACAGTAAGCCTTGATTGACAACTTCTTGTAGCATAACTGCACACTACCTTCAAATTGGTTTTTAAATTCTCAGCAACAGAGCCTTCTTTTCAGCCTGGGAATGCTATGTGACCCAGCACATGAAACTGCATTAAATATAGATGACCTTTGGCAGTGCCCCCCTCCCTGCCATATATTTGCTTTCATCCCCCAAGACAAAGGACGACCAAGGGGGTCATAAAATTAACACAAAGATAAAAGATTCTGACAATTGAGGTTACATGGCTAGGTATCCTTGTGTGTATAAGAAAATACTTGATGTATGTTCAATAAGCCAAAAGAAAATTGTGCTTTCTTCTGGCTCATTTAGAAGCCTGTAGTCAGGCCCAATATGTTTGGCTGGGGTAGCTATCCTTGTTTTCTGCCCTGGCAAAGCACTCTTTATCTTGTAATTGCATGCTGATGACATAATTCCTACCTCCTGTGTCTGAAGAGGAGTAAAATTGGATGCAGTTTTTTTGGCATAAGTGTGAAAAGCTTACAGCGATCATTTTGTCCTTTGCCTTGAGTCACGGAGGTGTCTCAGTGTGGAAACAGAGTCAAACGTGTTGAATTAAAGGTGTGGCTACCCAGGCTCACGATCCGGTGATTGGACACTGAGGGTTTTACAGACAGATCCAAATCTGTGATTTGGAAAGGGCATCATGAGAGGGGTAATTAGCTACTGAACCAGAACCTGGTCTCCTGATGCTAAGCATGGTCCTTGCATCAGCATCTAAGTGCTGTGGTGCACAGTGACCTTGATGAACCAATGAGTTCCAGAGTCATTTTTTTTAGGGGAAGGGGGAAAAAAGAAAATCTGTTTGACATAATGCTAAGACTCTACAGGTTTTTTCCCCCCTTTAAATAAAATAGCTTTAAGTAAATAAGTATTAATTTTATTTTCAGCAGAGCATTTTTACTGAAGAAGTCTTTGAAACTTTTTGATGCCCAGAATCATTAGATAATCACATAAATGACTTGGTCATGCAGTGTCATGTGGTTTTACTTATATAGGCAGAAGTTCTGTGGAAACATTTTCTGTCTCTTCTTTCTTCTATCTCTGTGGTATTTGCTGATTCATCCAAACTGCTGTGTATTGAGGGAAGGAGTTAATTGCAGTGGAGTGGTTCTGTCAGAGCCTCACATGGGTTCTCTCATGTTTGCTTATCAGCGCTGGTCCCGACGGGCTGCAGGAGAGGGAGTGTAATTTGTCCTCAGCCCTGAGCGCTATCAGCCTGGCAGGGCTCCTGGCTTCCATGGGAACTCTTCAGAAAATGACAATTCTCATTTTGTGGTCATTTGAAGAAAACTCCCCTCATGAATGGTGAAGTTTGGTTCCAGTCTTTGATTTGTGAGCAAAATTAGAACTGTTTTGCCCTTAATTGTCCTCTCAAGTCACTTATGTATTGATTTTGTTTGTTTTGTTTATTTTTTAGGAAAGGAGAAGGAAAAGGAAAGGGTGTTTTTTTAACTTTCAGCTGCTTTGATCCTGCATCCTTCTGTGTGTCCTTTGGTTTCATTGCTGCAAGATCAGAATGTGGAGGATATTAACCAGATTTTTTCTCTAGCTTTATATTGATATCAGATCAGAAGCACAGTTCATCTGAGGAGGATGAAAATGATTTAAATTTGCATGGGAGGTTACTCATAGCAACCAACTTTTGGCCCTGAGCAGAGTGGGCTGATGAGGGGCAAGGCTGCAGCCCTCACCTGCTCTTCTTTCTCAGTGACCCTATAGGATAAACACTACATCCAAATTCACATCTCTGGGTGGGGCCTAAACTTAAATATATCCCTCCTGATAGACCAGTAAAACTTCTTTTTTTCATAAATCTTTATATCAACATTGTAATAATGATTTGCATTTAAAATAATGCTTTAAAAGTTATCTGTATCCTGTATCATTTGGCATGCTTTTAGCTGCTTTGTTATGCAGATAGTCTACATGTATATAGAGAGATGTGAATCAATGAGTTAAATAAAAAAGACAAGCATCTCTGCATTCAAAGAATCTCAAGGAATACAAGTTTTCCAGCTGTTCATTCTTGAAACTGACTGCAGTCAAAATGGAGTGTTGCCCATCTCAGAAGAGCACACTGATTGAAACACTGATGTGTTAATTGAATGCGTTTGATGTTTTAAACTTATCAGCAAAAATTGTAGCCAGAATGTTGTGCCAGCTCTGGATTACACCACTGTGCCATGCAGAAAACAAAATTCCTTTAGCTGAAGAGAGTGAGCTGCATAGGATGAATGGGAGGCATCACACAGGTACTACCCATGATTTGTGTCTGACTGTGTGATTGCACTGGAAGAAAATACAAACATCCCAACACTCCTAATCATATTCTCTGTGACTACTAAGAGCTGTTTAAACAACAGATTTCTCTTTCACTCATGTGTTTATGTCCTGGCATGACTCATGTTTAAAATTTATACACACTGTATAGAAGAGGTGTTTTGTCCGGATGGGACCTTTGCCTCTTTGTGTGTGACCATGGGATTTCAGTTTTGTGTTTCTACAGTTCTGCTGGTTCGTTCTCTTTTCTTGGATTTGAGTTGCTTCAGGTCCTCTCCTGGAATGAGGAGATCTTGGAAACATTGGTTATTTGTGCCAGAGCTGATCGTGTTGCTGTTATGGCTTCCCTGTGCACATTTAAACCTCTGTCCTATGCCCTGCTCATGGGCTGGAGAGCACCACTGCAGCAATCGGGGCTCTCACTGCCACCTCTCACCAGGTCAGCTTGGACTGGCTGTTCTGATTAATCACTCAATTAACTGGATAGGATTTGATTATCCTGATTTCTCATTGTCACCTGATTACTTGCCAGATGTTGCTGCACACAATGGAGCCATGTGAGAATCAAGAGGAAATTGAGCCTATTTAATGTGGTGGTTTTTTTTTTTTTTTTTTTTTTTTTTTTTTTGGTTTTTTTTTTTTTTGTCTGATAAAACATTTTGATTTTTTTCCCCCACTTTTGATTTAAACTTTCAAAATTTCTGTTGGAATAATGGACACTGTGACCTCAGGAGAGGATTGTCTCTGTCTTACTCTCTCTTATGCTGCATTTAACTGAAATGCTGATTTCTTTTGGTACATTTTTCTGAAGTACTTGGTACTTTTCAGAGGGACAATAAGAAGGATTATGTGTGCCAGACAGCATGAGGGCTTCAAATCCAGAACATTTGTCATTTCAGCTAATGGAGTGTGACTGAGGGAGGAATTTGATTGGTGAGTTTTAGTTTTGTATCTGTCAATTCTGTTGATGACCATTAGTTTTGCATCAGCATAAACCAAAAATGCCATCCTTTATAAATACCTACTGGAGGAGTTATTAAAAAATAAATTTTTACAGGTGTCTGCCCAATATCATTTTAATTGGGATCTCCCTCTTGCACAGACTCACATCTATTGCAAATCAGCCTCTTTTTCCTGAGGGGAACATTGCATCCTCAGTTCACACTGGCTGAGGATGTGTCCAGTGTTTCTCATAGGCACTTGAAAGAAATTTCCTTCACTTCCATTGAATTTAGTTATTTTATACATGGTTGAGTACTCTAAATTGTATGTGGCCTTTGTGGAAGGAAAAGGAAAACATTGGATCTTGTTTTTGTGATTTACTTATATTTTTCCATAAATTCCTGCAAAAGCAATTTATTTACTTTTATTTTTAATCTGAATCTCAACTGTTCCTTCTTTCCTTCATCCCTAATTAGTTTTTTGGTCAGAAAATAGGACACCTGTCAGCCAACTGTGAGATTAATTTCTATAATTTACAGAAAGAGTGGTCATAAAGTTCTTAAAGCTCTGGGGACTTGGGTACCACCCAGTGCAGAACAGATTAATTTCACGGTGTTTTTCTGCATTTGTACAAATTAAAAATATGAGAATCTGTACTTTGTTTGTTTGAACTTGAATTAAATTTCTTCAATTAGTTTTGTGTTTGGGTTTGGACACTCAGCATTTTCAAAAGTCTCCAGATTCCACAATCAATGCCAGTTGGATGTGCAGGCCTCTTTCTCTGCCTGTATCCCATTAGTTTCTGATGCAAAAGGATTAATTTCTATAATCTCTGTTCATCACCAGTTTTTTCCACTTGGACGTTACCCTTGTTTGTATGTTTCAGACCTAACATTCCTATATTGCATGTTATTGTTGGATGAAATGATAATCTCAGGGACTTCACATTTGTGTTCACTCCTACCTCAGACAGTGCTGGTGCTTCATGTTGGAGCTGGGGTTTGAAGAGACACAACTGTGACTTCAGGGATCTCATGGTTTTTTATTGATTTACAATTCTCAGCGATTCAGTGATGTAATGTAATTCAACCATGTTTAAATGTAGCCTAAAACTTTCCAGATCTTTTGGAATGTTTTCTTTTTCTTTGTCTTTTTTTTCCCCTTCCTTGTAGTGAGAGTGGGTAAGAGTGTTCGCCCCCTTCACCCTTGTAGAACATTGCCATGAAAACAATACCTTTCAAACCTGCTGGAAAATGGAAAACCCACAAATGGAAAATTCCAGGCCAGAAAGAATAGCTGTAACAATAGTTTGGTGACTCAGAACTTTTTGAATCGGATCTCCCTCTAGGGTTTAGATGTCCCTGGATGGGGTCAGGCTGCCAATTGATGACTTTGCCTGTAGCAAGTTTTGCCATTTATAAAATGTTTTCTTGCAGTTCCCATGATGTTTATACATGCAAGAAACTGTTCCGAGTTAAAGCATCTCTGCTTTCCGGAGACTATACAGGAATTAACCTGATCATCATCTTGATGATGGCACTACAACTTTTGGGTTTACCACAAAATGTTGCTGCTAAGTCAGTGTGGTTTTGGTGGTGGTGGTTGTTTTTTTGTTTTTTGTTTTGTTTTCCCCCCCCTAATTATTTTTTCCTGCTTCAGTCAATTAGGATGGGAGTTCTTCTCTGCACTTAGCAGTTCACCCAAAACCGCTCAGGTTAGGCACCCTCTGTGGTTAGTGAAGTGAAATCGGAGGCTTCCTCAGAGCATTTACACTCACTCACATAAAAAATTATTTTAAGTTTGGTGCATCAACTTCTGGTGTATCTCTGCCCACTAACCAGGTAGGCTAACATCTATTTACCTAATTTTATCAACTTGATAGCAAGGAATTTAACATATGAAAGAGCAAGAGGTAGTATGTAATATTTAGAAGAGCTGATTATTTTTGACTAGGATTTCTTTATAGTCATAGTTTCTCTCTATACTAAACTGAATAGATACAGCAATTACTTGGGTAATTAGTCTGTTTTTCTTCTCTGGGATGTGAATGGTTGGTTTGTAGGTACTTAGTTCTTGAGGGCTGAAAATGCATTTTTACTACAGGAGGATAATTTACTAAATATGCAGTAGCTGTTGCCTAGTTTCATGCCTCTTCATTCCACCATAATTTGACAAACTGCAGAATATCTTAAACTCATTACCTGTTTTGTTGAGCTAGAACTGAGTCAATGGTGTGATCAAGGCCAAAGTAGGTGACAGTCTAAATTGGCTGTTGCTACGTGCTGGCAGAAATCACTTGACTAGATCAACCCTGTTGTGCTCAGACTAAAACAAGACAAGTTGGAATGACCTCTGTTTCATAAACATTTCAAAAGCTGTTCTGAAATTGGGAAGTAATTCTTTTGTTCTTGCTGTCTGCCCTTTAAAAAATCATTGCAATTACACTGCTCTCCTTGTATTAATAAAGAATGCAAAGGCACAGTAGTACCTGGTTGGATTTTGTAGACTCCAGGAACAGACTGTTTGCCTTTCTTGCCTTTATTCCATGAAGGAGGGCTAATCTACAACAGTGCTTTTTCCAGAGACCGTGCCTAACTCACATATACAACTTTTCCATTCTAGAACTAATTAGTTTTGGTTGAGTAACTCATCAACATTAAGTAACAATAAGAATCATATTTCCAGGAACACTTTCCTTGTTACAGAAAATTGGAATCAACTGTGGAAGTGCGGTTACTGAATCTACTTGCTTTTTACAGTGTATTTTTTTTTTAAAAGAGAGAGCTTCCTCTTGTAATGCAAAGTTGTTTGAATACAGCTGATTTGGTGATTGGATTGTAGTTCTAAAATTTTAGACTTCTTTGAATGTAATGTTTTATTGCACTGTGATTTTGATAGAAAGATTTACATATTCTGAAAATTTTCCCAATATGATGGGTAGTTTCACTAACAGAGGAAAATTTAAGAAAACTCTTCTCTGGACTCTTTTAAGAACAGATTAGATAAGTGTTGTCTCTGGGTGGAGCTCTGAAAATCCCTCTAGTTTCACACTTGCTGTGAGCCATGCAATCTGTTTTGTCCATTTGTGTTACACAGGATTGCAGCTGGTTTCAGTTACAGAAGTTTTGTTTACCCTGACTGAGCTTCGATCTTCAATTTAGGGGGAGATTCTGCCACTGAAGAACCATATACAGCTCCCCTCTTCCTGAAAATCAGCCTGGACCTGCATTTTCATGATCTGAACATCTGGCTAGTGTCTACCACCTGCTATTCCCTCTGTATCAGGGAGAAATTTCAGCCCTTGTCCTTTTGTGCCTGTTTTGTCTTCACTCTTGGTGCCAGAGGATGCACCTTCTACTGGCTTTTGCCTACCTGAAGGCTGCTTGCCTCAGTCTCCTCCTTCCCTCAGTCATTGCTGGCCTGCCTCCTAGGTGGATGCAAGAATCTGTGTCTTGAGATCTGAGTTTTGGGGTGCTTAATCACTCTTGGGCAAGTGATTTCTGCATATTCTTCCTGTTTGGTCTCTCTTCTGAGAATCTTCTGCTGCGGTTCTGCTTTGATTTCACACTCTGTCCATTTACAGTCAGGCGAGATTCCAGTAAAATAAATGGATTCCCCTGATGCACTGTGGGACATGTTTCTTTTGAATGGTGTCATGTTCTTGGTGACTTCTTTTTTCATTACTCAGAAAAGAAGAGAGAAAGGTGAAGACCTTAGACTTTTATATTTTTCAGTTGTCTACTTGCTTTTCATTTTAACTTTTACTTCTTGTCTTTCATCATTATACCACCCAAATGTGTGATGGGTAGTTTGAAATGCTTTGCTCTTTCATTGTTTTATAATCAGGCTTTGCTGCAGAACCCACAGTTCAGCACATCAACCTCATGGCAAGGGAAAGCAGATATTGAGGAACAAAAGAGCCTAATCACATTTTTTTGGGTTTTTTTGGTTTTTTTCCCCCCTTGCTTTGACTGTCTAATGTTGTTAGTTTATTTAACAGTAGAATATACAAGATGAGAAGCTTATTGACCCGTTGAGGCCTGCCCTTATTAACCCAGAAAAAATCTAATCAACCAATCCATCACCACTGTGAACTAACAAGTTCAGTTGGTGGCTGCAGCTTCTGGTTTCTTCCACAAACACGGATCCAAGTCTCCTTTGAACTGACCATCGTTGTTTACTTTCCTTGCTGAGTGTGTTCATTTGTTGCTCAGCTCAGCTGTGTGACGGGTGGATAAATTTTGTCTGATCTCTGCTACAGCCTCATGTTTGACTTTGTGCCTTCTTTTTGGCACCAAGTTGATTAAAAGAGCTTAGTGACATAAACTTGTCAGCTTCCTTTAATGCACGTGTACCAGGCTGTTCACACAGTCAGAGAAGCAGTGTTCCTTTCTCAAGATGACTTTGGGATACACAGCTACAAAACCTCACCATGGAGAATCCAGTAAATTCAGGTTAGAACATTCACATTTCTGTCTGAGACGGTCACCTGTGTTGTGCTCGGCCCATCAGCCATAGTTCTAGGGAAGCTGGAGTTGAAAAAAAACCCAGTAATTTTTCCTGGTTTCCTCCTGTTCATTTCCACTATGTCCAACACCTTCCTTAATTTACAGAGTCTAAAGGAACTGTGTTTACTGGGGGAGTTTTTCACTGACACAATAAACTAGAGAGTGTCAAATCCCAAGGAACTGTAGACAGTAGAGAGAAGAGTTGTGTAGCTTTAACTTTTTTACAGCTCTGCAAAACATTCATGTGACAGTTTTTTTTTCAGGAGAACAGGAATATCACTTGCCTAAAGATGGTGTTAATAGACAGCAGGTCCTCAGTGTTTCAGCTGGAGCTGAGGGAATTTTCTTGGGCAGAGAGAAGAAAACCTAATTAAAGAAAAAAAAAGAAACAAGGCAAGAAAGAGACTGCAAATGTAGACCAGCAATTTTCCTGGGCACTGTGTGTTTCCAAGAGCGCCTAAGAACAGTCACACCTTATCTGTTCTCACATCTGGGCCAGACCTTTATTTCATGTGGAAAGGGCACAGCTGCATGATGCCAAAGCAGCAAGGGAGGATCCAACTGCCTGGTTTTCCTTTTGCTGGTTACTGTGCATTGCATTTCGTGTATTCCAGGCAATGTGTTTCCTATTTGCATAGGATTGTTTAAAATATAAACAGCTATCTCAGAGCAACAATGTGTATTTGCTTTTTAAATATTTGTTTTGATACGTTTCCCAATTTCTGGTCCTGGCACATCAAACCCAATAGAATACACTCTGGTTTGGGAAGATGAAATCAGCCAGTGATGTAATCTTTGTAACTGATGTCTCTCTTTGCTTCATGGCTTGACTGAATTTGCTTCTTTTATTTTATCTCTCGTAAATTCAACAACAAAGCATAGACAATAAAAGTTTGGGATTTTAGGCACTTCCTGTGCTTTCTATTTGTAAGAAAATCATGTAAGTGACTGAGCTAGGATAGAAGTCGGTAAGAACCAGAGATAAGACAAACAACCACTAGACTCAATGCCTGTCAGTCAGCAGAGATATATGCATCTTTAATGTGGAAAGGGATTATTCAATTCAATTATTCACCATGTTAGCAGGAATACTACTTATCCTGGTGCTGAAAACCATGGCTGGTGTCCAGGATGGAGCAAGATGAGGAAGCTGTCCTCACTACTGAAGGACTGGTTTGAATTTGATGTGTCACATGTTACTGTCCAGTGGCAATCAGGCCCTGGTGCTGGCAGAGCAAATCCTGTGGGTGGTGATTCTGTATCATTGCCATTGATTTTACAGCTCATACTTGCCAACCTTTTGGTGAGCCCTGGCAGAAAAGGGAGTATAGAACAGTCCTGTCCAAAACAAAACCTTCAAGAAACAAAAAAGCTGTACTAAAAGGAAAGTTAATTTTTTTTACTAATTAAAACTTTTGTTAAGTTGCCTGTTTCTGATAAATCAATTTAGGAAGCTCACTTTAATTTATTTTCAATCCCCTCCCGCTTCTGGCATGCTGTATTATAGTGCTCTTAGTATCAGTAAGGGTCTATCCTAAGACAACAAGATCTTCCTGATTATTGAACCATTTATTTATGCAAGAACCACTCTGCTACTGGAGACATGGGCTTACCATTTTTCTGGTTTCAGGAAACAGATCCAGAGAGTGAAGGTAATAAAACATTTTTCTACTATAAATGTTATTTCCTTCGAAATATCACCTCGTTCAATTTGGTCAATTATGATTGTTATACCTACACACACGAGAAGCAGAGCAATCCTTTTTCCTGCAAGGAGAAAGCTCCATCTTTTTTAGCAGCATACAAATTCTGTGATGCTTTGAGTGGTATTTTGGCCTGGGATTTCATGGGAAATGATGGAAAATGGCTAAAAATATTTAAGGAAAAACAACACCAGACAAAACTCAGCAATACAGCATTTCTAATTATCTGGAAGTCAAAAGAACAGATGTTAGAAAGAATAATTTTCCCCCTTTGTTCTTTCCCTTATAAAACCCTCAATTACTGATGTATTCTCTTCAGTAACTTAAAAGAAACAAAAGTAGTACTGAGGCCATGAGTCAGGCAAAGCCATTTATTTAAATGTCATAGGTTTAGTGGAAATTGAGACACTGTGAAAGGAAACCTGAATTGTAAGAGACTCTGTTGAGGATGCAGCAATTGAGTGCAATGGCAGCACAGGGACTGTTCAGTGATGTCTGAACAGACACTTTTGAGTAGATGGCATTGTCATGCATTTGCATTTTGCCTTTTGTTGCTGGAAGCTCATCTATGAAAAATGTAAGCCTGTTATGTTGCTTTGACCCCAGTAATGATTAAGGTAAACACTTTCAAAGTCATAGGTGAATGGCCACATGTGGCTTCTGTTGACTTAAGTGGAGCCTCTGCATGAGCTTCTGCGTTCAGTGTTTGGTTTGTCTTGTTTGTGGGAGTATGGAATCTTGCCTTTTCTGCCTCATCTTGGTCTGGAGACCACAAGAAAATAAATTTTTTAAGTAGTGGCCTAAGAAAAAGCCACAGAAACATTGTTTTACAAAGTTGCAACAATATTCAAGGACAAGTACAGAGATGATATGACAGATGGAAATGAGAGCAGGAAAAGAGATGTGGTCTGGAGACCAAATATGTTGTATAAATGTAGCCCACAATGGAAATTTTAAGTTCAAGCAATCACACCAATTCCATTGTCCGTAAAGCTTGGTTAAAACTTTTGATATAATTCGAGTGGTATTTGTATCAAAAAAGTTGATTTTAGTCCTAGCAGCATTTTTCCATAATGAAACAGCAAAGAAAAATAGAAAATAAAAATGAGATTTATAGTTATGTTTGACACTGACAAAAACCCCCAGTGCAGATTTTCTGATCCTTGTCATGGCAATCCGTGCAGTCTGTGAGTTCTTGTTAAATGGGACCTACAACAGCTCACATTCTCTCCCCCCGCTACTTTTGTTGCTGGCTTTGAAAACAAATTCCTGAGCTATGTGGTCAAAAATCTTTTGAGGAGCCCATATACCACAGGTGTAACTCAAGAATGACTTTAGTGTGCTTCCTAACCCTGCTCCATCTGCTCCTGGCACCTGATTTATTACAGCGCACAGGTCAAGCTTCTCTCTGCTGCTTGACTGGTCATAAACTCCTTTTTGTACGAGGAAGAGAGGAAAGTATTAGCACTCAATAAATCATAAAATGAAAGAGGACTAAGAGTAACAATATCACAGATTTTATTCTGGCTTTGAAACCCCATGTTAGGCAGTAGAATTACAAGTCTTTTGGCCAGAGAAATCTGAGGCCACCTTGGATCCTGAGGTTTCCTGAACCTTGGTTAAAATCACTTGGCTGTGGGATGCACGCTGCACTGGTATTTCCAGAAAAGAGCAGAGGGAAGAGTGGAGTACTTGGAAATTGCATTTCCCCTTCCAACAGGACCAGCTGCTGTTGCAGCGTGTTTAGATAGCGAGGTTGGCTTTTCCACAAATGGCCTTCAAGCTTCTGGTGACCCAAGCTGTCAACACTTCTTTGGGAGTTTAGGATGGAATTTTCTAAAGGACCCTGTATAGGCCCAACTCTGTGCCCCTGAAGATTGGTGGTGACACTTCTATTGATTTTTATTGGAAGTGCTGCTTCTGAGCTAGAAAAATCTTAGTGTCTTTGTGGTTTTAGTGGACAAAATAGAGGTGTAAAATGCTGGTGTTTAATCTCATGTTTCCTTTTGTTTTGGTGCTCTGGTGAGCTGTTTATTTTCAACTTTTTCCTCACTGGAGGAGTAACTGGGAATTTTTTCTCAAGCTGTCATGACACAAGCTGAATAAATAGAGCTGCAGAGAGCTTTATCCTGGGCCTGTATTTTCACAGTGCAGAAGAAAACTGCAGACTTAGGATCAGATCCAAAGTGGAGGGAGGTCAATGAGAGCACTTGTGTTGTTTTCACTAAAATTTGGATTGGGATGGCTCTTGTAAAAAGTGAAAAGTTTCCTGTACAAAAATTCTGCCAAAAAAACTTTTAGCTTTGCTCAGTATCACAATTTCCTGTAGTGCAGTACAATTAGAAAATTACAGTGATTTTTGAATGACAGAAAGGGGTCAAGCCCAGCAATTAATTAATTTTTCACTGCATCCTCATTCCTACTAAAGCCTGGAAGAATTGCACTACTGTTCAGTGGGAAGTTTGAAGACGGAAGGGTGGATAACGGGATCAAGACGATGATACTGAACAATACTGTGAGATGTGAGTGGGTGCTATTAATTCTGCTTGTTGGGTTGGATGGTTACATTGTGCTCAAATAGCTGAACTGGCTGGCTGTACTCTTAAAAACAAACATAAACAACACAAACACAAGTTCTGGTATGTGGCTGGGAGAGGATTTAATATATCTCTTTTATACTCTTTTCTCTAAAGGCATTTAGTAGCATTTTCAGACAGATACTTTGTATGATGATAAATTATAGAGATGGGAAGCATTGCTTTTCAAGGCTGAAAAATGAGCTTGCAAATATCATCCTGTGGTTCTGTGTGCGTGGAGGCAGAAGAGGAAGTTCTCCTTCTGGAATTTCGGTAGCCTTACCGCATCTTGAAAGAGTTTGCTCCAAACGCTGGCAGTACTTGTGCAGATCTGTTGAGTTTTTTCTTCTGTCTATTTTGATGATAAAACAGGAAATGGTGATTTTTGTCTCCGTAGCTTATAGATGTGTTGAGTCTGCAATATTAACTGAAAGAGAAAAGAAAAAAATCATAAACCTCTCTATTTGTAATAGGCGATTCAGAGCCTTCTTGGTTTTAGAGATTAAACCCTTTTCCAAACCAGCTACAACACAGTTGCAAGCTTTTGTATAGATTTAAACACAGATGTAATTTAAATCAATATATCAGATCCCACCGGAAATGTGGTTTGGAAATGCTGTTAAACTTTCCCAAGGAAGTGTCTCCATGGTCACTTTGCTGCTTGCTGGAAATGATTAGCAGCTGCACCTCAAAGAATTGAGGTGGGTACTGCAAGATCCTGTGGAAGCACAGGCAAAATATATGAACCAATCAGGCTTTACAATTTAGATGATAAAAAAAAAATTATTTCACAGAAAATAACCATTTGGCCAATGTGATTTAATTTTTGACAAACCCAGATATTTGGTAGATTTTTTAAGTGTTTGAAAATGTGTATCATAGAAGAAAACCAACCCACCAAACAGAAACCCCAAACCATCCAGAGTATTTTTGATTAGTTCACTCTCTTGTCTCTTCTGTTATATGTAAAACTTCTGTGTGTCCTTCCATGGCCGATGTGGAATTGGCTCCTCTGAGGATAGAAAAAGAAACTTCCAGAGGCATGGGGATGCTGAATGTTTTAAATTTGAGTAGCTTTGTAAAAGGTATGCTAAGACATCTTAACTTTATAAACCATGTATTCAATGGGATTGCAACATATGATTGTGAACCCAGATAAGATGGTGTGGCCATGGATTACAGTGCTAAGTGTCTGGGAAAAGTGGAAAAAAGACAGCAGGGGAAAAGAAAAAGAGCTGTGTTCTGACTAATCAGTTCATCAGCCATTGCACTTCTGTGGTGTGCCATACAACCACGCTCTTCCCAGGCACAGAGACTCTCACATGACATGAGATATGCCCAGGGTCATAAATCCTCACAGTCACATTATACCCAAAACAGGAGATAAATGCAGGTTTTATTTATCTTGCTGCAGCCTGTAGTTTACAGTTGTTCTGTGTCTTTTACTGCAGAGCTTCTCAGTTCAGCCTTTCCCAGCCTCATCTCCCCGATGAGCGATTGGTACAGATTTAGAGTGGTAATGAATATCTTCTTAGGTAAATGGTGATATCTGTTCAGGCTGCCAGAGAAATTGTACACCTACACCCATGGATTAGATGGGCTAGCATAGAGATTCCCTTGGCTATAAAGAAATATTCAATATATTTTTGTCTTCTTCCCTGTCATCTCATTTGGACACACCAGTCTAGTGGTTTTTTTTTTTTTTTTTTTTTTTTTTTTTTTCTTTTTCTGTAAGGATAGCAGTACTATGGCTGAGTCAAGCCATGAACAATATCTGTGAAAGCTGTAGTCTTTTACTCACACCAAGGGGGACTTGAAACAAGTCTACAGATACCATACAACTGTGTAATCACAGATGCTTCCCTGAAAAACCTTCTGTGCAGCTTCCCAGTAAACCCTTTCTAGAGTGACAAGGGCATGAGGTCTCAGTTCTGCTTTTTGGCAGAATTATGAGGTACATTTATCCTCAGGCTGGGGTACAGCAAGTAACTTCTCTGCCGTTTAGCAAAAACACACGAGGTGCTTTTCTGCAGTAGCTATGAGCAGTCTCATCAGCTTTTCCAATGCCTGTCCTGACTCCTTGTGGCCACTAAAGACACTTGTCACAAACAAACCAATTTTTCAGACCACAGGGTTTCTTTCTATTCTTAATGTTGTATGGGTCAATGCCTGTTGTATTTAATTGAAATACATCACTGCTTATTCTTCATTTTGTAAGGTTCTCCATTTACCTGACTAGAGAGCTCTGTTAGGAGGTGATTCATGGATCTTTATTAATGCTAAGGTTTTTCTGGCTGTGAAAGCATTCAGGGTGAGTTAGAAAATGCTGTAATTGTTCTTTACTGCTAGTCTTGCCTGTCCTGTGTGGTGATTACACCTGCAGCAGGTATAGAAGAATGAAGATGGAGAGAATCTGAGACATTTTTGTCTGGAAAGCTCTGTGATACAAGGATGTAGTGAAAACCACTCAAGTCTTCAATTCTTGAGTCTTTATTTTGTGTTAGTTGTAATTTGGTTGCTGGATCGTTTAAATTTGACAGAAGGGAAATACTCCTTTATCTATGTAATGCTGACAACAGTTTTCTGTCTTTTATGGGATTTGTTTGTAGAGGTGGGTGGGTTGTTTGCTTTTCTTTTGGCTTCTTGCCTGTATAAGAATAGACTACAAATATCCTGACTGACACAGCTACCCAAACGCAGCATCAGAGGCAGGCACTGCCTAGCAGTATTTAAAAATTGTTAATGGAGCTACAGAGAGAGAATCTCTGAGGACTCCCAACATCTGAAAATCTCTAGTACTTATTTGGATGTTCTTAGGACATCTTTTGGGAGGAGCTGGGAGCAAAAGCAAACAAAGGGGATCCTGCCCAGGTTCATTAAATTAAATCCTAGATTTAGCAATGTAGGAAGCTCAGCACAGTTTTGTTTCTACAGTAATAGGAGTGGTTTTTTTCCTGGTGTTGGCTATTGTAACTGGTTCTGGGTAAAAAAAGTAACCCTCAAAAGCTGCTGATGGTGTATTTGGCTTGTGTACAGAATTTGCTGTTATCTTCTCTTCCCCAGTTGTGTTTAGTTGTGTTTACATAAAATGACTGTCTTTAAGTGTATATTCACCTGTGGCTTTCTCCTCCTTCCTCAAAAGCTGAATATGGCAATTCACAATGTAAAGCTATAGAATTCAGCTTACATTTGACGTTTTCCACTTTTCCTGGCTTTTACATGTGTGATTTGTAAACTAAATAGCAACCTTGGAGTTGTTATTTTTATGCATGCTTTCTAAATATGACACTTTAATTGCCACTGGTAAATACTTACTAGCCCACTTCTACTGGATTCTGATGAGGTCCTGCTTCATAGGTATAAAAATATGAACAATTATAACGAACATGGTACAGTAGAAACTATCCCATTGGCAGTTAATGCTTTAAATTTGCAGCTCAAAATTCAGCTGTCGCTAGAACCAAATGAATGTCTTGTGATTCTTCCTGTAATAAGGTGAAAGAATTGCTGAATGTTACTCCCAAAGTGATTTCTTTTTGTGATAGATCCTCTAAGGTACAGTCTGACACTTGGACTATGTCAAGAGAGGCTGGCAGTGAACTGAAGGGAAATGAGAAAGCTATTTGGGGGTAGTTGGTTGAGAGGAACTTGATAACAATGCTTAAATGGGATTGCTGGGAATAGTATAGGTGGAGGATCCATTACAAATGCCTATATACTTTATGGAAGCACAAATTCTTCCTTTATTTTCATCTCTGTGCTCCTCTGGTAGAAAAAGTTTTGGAAATTACAAATTGATTACTGACTACAGGGTTCAGTTAGCCTTGCTGAAAGAGTTAGTAAAGAAAGCATAGTACAGAGTAGCCTAACATCCTCAACAAGTCCTGGACACTTCAAACGTCTTTCTAGAATCAGATTAAAGTTTTGCTTAAGAAGCTTGCCCTTCTCTTTTGCTGGCTGCCATCCTGCCAGCTGCCAGCTCCCATCAGCTTGTTTTCACTCCAGCATCTCACATTGCAGGTGCTGGAGTGCCAGAGGCTGTCCAAAGTGCTCCATGTCACAGGCAGTCCCAAAACTGAGCTGAGCAAAGCCAAGAGATGCAGAATTCCCCCATGGGTTCCCCAGCACTGCAGCTGGCAGGGAGCTTACAGGAAATCCCTGCACTGACACTGGGTTTGTTTGAGGGGAACACCACCAAATGGGCTGTGCAGCTGCACTGTGCCTGAATGAGATGGAGCACAGGGGGCTGATGAGAGCTCAAGGCCTTCATTTTGCTCTCTAAAGAAGGGGTGTAATCATCAGAAAATGAAAGGCTGGCAAAAATGTGTTTCACACTACATCTTTGATATTCCTTATAAAAATCTAATGTCACAGCAACTTCTTTCAAAGGTTTTCTGCGGAGAACTCAAAGACACTTAATAAGAGTCAGCTGTACAAGAAGTTACTTCTCACTAACTGGGTTAAAAAAAAGTGGAGCTTTATTTTGTTCACGCTGGCCAGAAAGTACCAAAAGGCCTGAGGTTGGCAGGAATCATGGAAAGGTAGGAGAACACGCTGGATCTGCAGCAGGGCCAGGCAGCAAAAGAATTTTACCAAGTGTGAGTTTGTAGTATATGAATGTACCTTTGGGTTGCTTGTGTTTGTTCATTCTTTGCGTTTGAAAGAGTTTGAAGCAAGGAGTTTCAGCCAGCACCAACAGATCTGACTGCCAGAGGGACAAACTGCTCTTCCCTCCAGCCTGTGCCTCTTGTTGCCAGCGCTCTGCTCTCCCTCCCCTGGCACAGCCCTGCAGGCACCTGCCTGGAAAGTGGGAATGGGGAAGTGATCTAGTCAAAAATGTGTCAGAGTTGCATGTCCAGCTTCCCGAGCTTGTGTTTCCCAGGAGCTGTGGGAGCCGTGTTTGTGCCTGGTGCTGAGTGGGCAGACCTGGTGTGACACACAAAAACTTTAAGAAATCTGCCTGGCTCATTAAAGGGTGTGTGAGATGGCAAAGAGCAAAGGAATCTGGAGAGTGGGAAGTAGAGTGGCAAATGGGATAAGTAGTTGGCAGAGGAGTCTGAAGAAGGGCTTGAAAAACAAGGAAGTTTGGGAGGAGTGGCACATACTGAGGGAAGAAGGGATTGTTCTTGCTGAAGCAGGCTTTGGTGAAAGGAGGGGGGTCTGGCCATGTCTATGCCAGAAAGGGAGATCCTAATTGCCTGACAGAGCTCCAACCAAATCCTTGTGACTTGTCCACAGGGTGAAAGTGTCAATATAGGATTGGATATATATTTTTAGGCATAAATGAAAAAAAAAATTAACTTGTGTACGCATACTCAGGGGTTGAAATTTTGCAAGGCAGCGGGTACATGAGGAATTTACATGGACAGCCAAGGAAAGTGATTGCCAAACATGAATATGCCCAAAATAATGATGATGAAAATGGTAGATTTGAATTAAAAAAGCAATCCATATTTCATCTTCCTTGTGTGGAAAGAGCCATCTTCCTAACCACCTTCACAGCTGCTGATGTGAGTTGAAACGTGTGTCTCTGACTCAGAGGGAGAATATATCCCTTCTTATAAATAAGACATTAAAAACTCGGGGAAAAATGTTGTTTTCAAAGACTGGATGTATTAAATATGTTAGAGCACATTAGGAGGATCAGGAGTCCCTCTCAGCTGAGGTTCTGAGGGGCTTGCAGGGACATGGCTTGGTGCTTGTGCTGTACCTCTGTGGCAGCCACCCCGTTCCTTCAGGCAAGTCACAACTGTCCAATTTCCTTCTATCGCTCCTTTGCTTATGCAGCAGCTCCTCCTACTCTTCTTGCTGTTTCTGTTTATGCAATTAAGTCTGTTTTAAGACTGTGCTATAAGAAAATTTCTCCGAAACCAGATGTTTCATGTGAGTGCAGGAATTAACACGCCTTGTTTCACATCACAAACTGAGACAAATAAGACAGTCCTTCCCCTCTGCTGGCAGGCCACTGACTGCTCTTCCTTCGTGGAGGAGCTCTGATATCAGTGCTCTAACGCTTGACACTGTTTTTGCTGCATGCCTCTCCCAGTGCTGAGGACTTTTGCAAAACCTGGGAGCAGCTCTAAATGCAGCTAGAAGGTGGGGGAGTTGCATGGTCTTATTCTCTGAGTGTCTCCTGTCCCCACATTGAAGGGAAGAAATGGGATTGTTTTCCACAGTCTGACACTAATGCTTCCAAATGCCTTCGCAGCTGAAAAGTTCTGAGTAGTGACAGAGAGAGGAAAACAGTGGTAGGGAGGCTGACAAATGTCCATTTCCTTGGATAGGAAAATAAAACATGAAATCTTTGTTTGAGGAAAAATACATTTTTTTTTTTTAAAAAGGAAAACCTTGCTGTGTTTTGGAAAAAGTTACATGCAAGTCTTGGTTCTTGTTTGCTTGCTGCCTTGTGCAATATTGCTAATTTGTTTATCTGGCCATACCAGCTTTCTGTTGGGGATTTTTGTTTCCTGTACTGACATGCAAAAATATCTTGCATCTAAACCTTCAGCTGCTTTTGATGATTTGAACTGCTGCTGTACTTTAGAAACACAGGTAACATGCAACATGATGATGTTCAAACCATGCAGCTGGTCTTGTAAAGACTTTTGTGCGTGCAAGTGGATGGTCCTACTGAAGTGTTAGAATGTCTTTGCATACAATTGTGCCTATTTGTGTCTTGAGCTCGTGGTATTTTTGTGTAAATATTCTAGAAATACAGATGCCCTCAGTTTAAAAAGCCATATTATTATTATTATTTCAGCTGCACTTTATTTGTTTGCAAATTCTTATTATTCAGGGAGCAATAACCAAAAATGTATAAGAGACTGGAGTGTTCTGCAGCTGTGCAGGATCCTGCAGACAGTGCAGAGGGAAGTGCAGAGTAGATGGGGCATAGACAGTCATGTCCATTAAGCTCACATAAGTGGTGAATCATTAAGGTCAGGGAATTAGTTATAAATAGAAGTGGCATGAGAAGGTTGTTTCTGTGAAGGACTTCAAAGTGAGGACAAGAAGTTTGATGTTGAGCACGTCAGTCAAGGGAGAGTGACAGGAATGGAGGCCAGTGTCCTGCAGCCAAGAGATGGGAACTGTATTTTTAACAACAGGAAGAGAAGCTGTGGCACTTGATTATAAATTGTTAGCTTGTTGAAAACGACATCATTAAAATCTGCTTAGGTTTGGGGGTTTTTTGTTGGACAAGCAATTAACTTGTCAGGTTTGTAACTGATTTAGCTTTCTATAGAGCTCATGTACTCGGAGTTCTGCAAATTGATGGAAGTTTAAAAAATGTTAAAATATTATTGTTAATTATTTTTGCTGGTGTCTTCTATGAATTCAGCCCCACCAATTAATTAGGTGTGGGAGGATTTGTCCCTCTCATTACAAGTTATGACAAAGATTGGTTCTATCATTACACTTGATAATGAACTTCTCATTGGCAAATAGACCAGCCTCAGTTTCTGAGGAGGTAAGAAATTGAGAAATATGCATTCAAATGAAGTCTGGAAAGCAATAAAGAAATATCATTATAGAATAAATATTTAATAATTATTAAATGTGGTGGTGTAACAGGTCCCAGTTATATCAGGTGGGAAATTTCCTTAACACACATTGTAAAAAATGCATTAAGAATAACATAATTCCAGCAATAATAAAATGTGAGGGGGGAAGACAACATCAAACAGCACCATCTGCTGTTCCCGCTTGGACTTCGAGGACCACAGTGAGGTGAGGAATGTTTGTTCCAAAAGGAATATTCTCACAAAGTGGTTTCTCATATGCTTCTAGAAATTTATGAAAACTCTCTTAGCAGTCCTACTCACTTGTGTAGTAATGTGGGCATGTAAAGATTTTGATTTTCATAATTTTAAGAAAACTCCTTCTATAAGGCCTGAAAAGTTTTGATTATACCTGCTTGTAAATTACAGAAATTTGGTCATAGGGAAGATCCATATTTTCCTTCAGATAAATATTTTGGGTTAATATAGACTTATTTATATATTTTTAGAGCCTGCCTAAGTTAATACTTGCTTTAGCCCATAAAATAAAACATTAACACATACAATAAAATCTACATCAATGCATACAGTAATTGATACATACAATATAACTTGGTTACAGTCTTCTTGTGGCAGTTTACACAGCTTGAAACTGTGGCAGTCTGCACTGCCACTTACTGCCTATAATTTTGGCAATACCCAGCATTTTTAAGCCACTACAAATATATCCAAGTAAATAGGAAGTGGTTAGTAAGAGGTCTGTGGGAGAAGGGGTTCCTTCAGCACCCAGCAATAGCAGCTTGTGCACCCCCAGAGGGACTATAAATAAAAACTGGATGTTAAATGGCACATGAGAGTAGAAAAATTGGCCACAAGAGCAGATCTGTAAAAGAAAGAAGTTGCATAAACTCCATTGTTACTCACGCTGGCAGTGAGAATAGGATAAAGACCTGCAATGAAACACTAGCAATCTGGAAGTCAGGTTCCCAGCACTGGGAGCAAAGACTCGTGCCCTGAGCTCCTTTCTGGGACGAGGGATTACACACCGGGAGCAGTGGGTAGGAGTGAGGCAAGAGGAGGGCCAGTGGGTGCTGGTGCATCCTGCATGGGTGCTGTGCTTGGCTCAGAGAGGGGCTGGAGCCGGAGCCAAGTCTGGGTTTAAGCTGCGCCGTTTTGCAAGCACAGGGGCGTTTGGCAGAGGAGCTGAGCTGAGGCAGGGCTGCAGGCCATGTGTAAACAGGCACTTAAGTGGTTCAGCCATGTGTGCACAATTCCTGGAGCAGAAACTGGGCTGCCACGGCTGTTACAGGGCTCCCACTGTGCAGATGAGAGCTGCTGAAGGGCAAGGTGTTGCCACTGGCACTGCATCCTGCTTATGTCACAGGAGCAGAGTGGAAGCTGCCTGCAGCAAAGGCAAAGCTTGTTCGTATCTGTCTGCGAGAGATTGTGCTCGCATACCCTCAGTCCGGCTTACTAGAGAGAGGCTTGCTGGGAAGTGCAAAACTGGGTCAAAACTCTTCCAGACTGGTTAGATGATGGATCTGGTTTTGATTGAATTCCTGTTCAAATAGCACATTTATTTCAGATACTTATTTTATGGATGAGATGATAGAGTATCTTGTTTTTGAAGACTGCACAAATGCATTTAATCGCTTTAAGATGTATTTACCACTACAGTGCAGTGATTTTCAGAGCAGACACATAAATTCAGTATGTGAATATTGTATATATCACAGTATGTAATAATACTTTAATGAAAGTAAAACATCTTTTAATAAGGCCATACAGCTGTTCAAACAGCTCTGTTATCATCATCACTGTATTATGATGTTCTGGGTTCTCCTATGGCTTAATGATGATGTAATATTATCAGAAGCATTGGAGGGAAGTGTTAATTTGTGCCTTCTCCATCTGCAGCTTGTTGCTGTGGTTATCATCACCACAATTTGGTTCTAAATGAGCACCTTTGATTAGGGAGACCCAGTGCTGGTGGTTATTACTACTTGTTTTCAGTACTGCTACTGTGAAATTCAAAGCAGAGCTTAAGAGAGAAAGCCTTGCTGGCTTTATCATACTATCCATAAGTGTGATAAAGAATCAATATATGAAAGTAGCAACAAATAACAAATTTCTGGTCTAGTGGTGAGAAAGTACTTTAAAAATGCCTTTCCTCCAGAATATATGGGTTGGATTCATTGAGGTGTTTTAGCTATTTATTTTTTTTTCAATCAAACATGTGAGAGAAAACAAAAGTGATTTAATTCAATCTTTAAGCTCCTATTAATCTAGCTGGATGGGACGTGAAGTTTTGATTTTTCACTCAAATGTGATACTTTGTTTGACTCAAAAATATTTTGCTGAGAGTGAGGAGTCAGACGGTTCATTTCAATGTAAAAATAGAACATTGGCAGTTTATCTTCTTTTGTATTTATGAAAATCTAGTATTTGCACAGTTCCAATTATAAGCTCTGACACAAGACCAGATTCTGTACATTACTTTTCAAGAGGGATGAGCAACTTGATTAAGAGGACTTTCTCTATGAACACTCTGGCCCTGAAACTTGAGGTTCACACATAATTTCCAGTAATGTGCTGCTAGAATAATTACGGAATCTCTTAAGTGTGTGGAAGGAGGGGAAGAGCAGTAAACAAGTACCCAGCATGTACTTTTAAGAGCAGGTGGCTTAATCTCCCACTAAATAAAGCAATAATTTCAGCATATTCTGGTGATTACAGATAATAGTTATCCAGGTAATACTAGCTTTTTCAGGTGTGGCATCTTGTTCTAGGTGTTGTAACCTGTCGTTTACTCCTGTGCTGTGTTCAAGTTTACTTAGTAATTGCTTTGCTGAAAAACAGATTATATATTATTTAGCTGTCAGTTGTGTTGGAAAAGTGCCAAATAACTCTTAAACAACCAAATATTAGGCAATAAACATCAGTGAGAAAAAACTCATGCGTGAAAAATGACCCAACTTGTTTTCTTGTTGGATGGTTAATATTGGAGAAAAGTTCTGACTTGGGTCTTTCTGTCTTTGCCTCATTGTCCAAGTAAATAATCTGGTGGGCTTGAAAATGTTTAACTCTGAAACAACAGGCAGACATACTTAGGCTGTCTCAAAAAGGCCCTCAAACTATTCTGATGCAGGGGAAAACTCCAAACAGCCCTCAGTTCAGCAGGGTGCTGCTAGATTCAATGCTTCTGCAGTAGAGCTTCAGTGGAAGTTGTTACACTTTTATAAAATTGGTTGGAAACAGCTAACAGTGAATGTTTGAACATGAGTCAGACTGGAAACCGTGTTGAAGCTTCCCTTGGAGCAAAGCAGGGGAAGTGTCTGACCCCATCTTAACAAACAGATGCCTTATCTTATATTTTTGTATCTACCCAGCAAAGACAAATTTTCTGGGGACACTGGCCAAAACCAAGACTGCACATGTGCTCAGACTTAGAGGAAAAAAGTTCTCAACCCAAATTTATTATAAACTACTGAGCTTTAAATTTGGTTTAGCAGGAATCTGGTGTATTCTAGGTGTCAGTGTGTTTCCCTGACCAGCAAATCACCCAGGATTTATAGTATCTGTGCTGTACATCAGCTCTTTAGGACAGGGGAATTCTGTCAGTGCTGTGATACATCTGGGCAGCAGAGACAAGACTCTTCAAAACCACAAGGGAAATAAGTGGCAAGGTAAAGACTGGGAATAGGTGTCCAGTCATAGCCTAATCCTGAGATTCCTGAAAACCTTCAGGGGCCTTGGTTGTACATGTAAAGCTGAGGCTATTCTGGGTGAAACAACTGAGCATCTGCACTCTCAGGCTCTCACTTCTCCTGCTCCCCTGAAGTATTCCTCCCTGGAAACCAGCTGGCAGTGAGGAGCCCATGGCAGGACGGCTGTTTGGTGGAGCAGGTCCTCACAGCCTCTTGTGCGGTTCACGTTGCGACAGCTTGAGGTCAGTGAGCTGAAAGCAGGAGTGGAAACTATTTGAAGAGTGTGCTTCCCACCCTTCCCTCCTGCTCTGCTCTGCCTGAAGCAAGTTGTTTGATTCCATATATATTATTTTCCCTGTCGGAAAATGACTCCCACTCAAAACAGGATTAGGGAGCTTGGCAAAGGGAGGGTGAATTTAATTATAGGACAAACCAACATTCTCTCCCCCAGGAGTCTTGGCTTCAGTTGTCACTTCTGGTGCTTATTCTCTATAAATGGTATCTGGTTGGCCTGTGTTCCTTTTCATCTTATCAGATGAAATCTCTTTTACTCCTATGTTGTTGCCCTGGCGTACAGATTCCAGATATTGATGGATTAATATAGGCTGTCAGCAGAACAGTGACTGATGTTTTTAACTGTGCTGCGATTATGGCAATAGGTTGAGATCCCATCTGAGTTTAGACACTATGAGGCACTAAAATATGGGAGAACTCTCTCCAGGCTTTTTGCATTTGATGAAACAAGACAAGATCTCCATTCGGGCATAAGGATTGAATAACTTTCTGCACATAAGTATTTTTCTGTCTATTGAAAGAACCTACAGTTACAAAAGTCCTAAAGAATACTGAAACAAATCTGGATGTTATACAGAAATATTTAACATTTTGGCCTTGATCCTGTAACAGTTTTACACGTCCTTAGCATTGTGCAGCAAAATAAACAAAGTGTTTGTAATAAAATGAATTATTCTGTGATGATTTTGATAATCTTAATAATCATATTAAGTCATGAAGAAAAAGCAGCACAGGATCCAGGGCATGCTTGCAGCTGACAGGGTTCTTCCTTGCCTTCAGGTAGCCTGGGTTTAAACCTGTGTTATCTTGGCTTTTTCTGTCCCTAAATAGAAGGGTTCTGAGGAATAGTTTTCATGCTGTGTCTGCAAACAAGTTGTCTTCATTAAGCAGAGTTGGTCTTGCCAGATTTTGCAGCTTTATAGATCTTAGAGTTATCACCAGCCTTCAGTAAAGCTTTTCTCTATGTGTACCTACTACTGAAACGTAGTCAATGATGTCTGCCTGTACTACAAAGCAGTAAAGCAACACCAAGTTAGAAAAAAAGGGAATATGGGCAGTGAATATATAAAGGGGTAAAAGAAGGTCAAGAAAAAAATCAGAACAAACATTTAAACACTGCCTGATGGATCCTGAATGGTTTTCCATTTCAGTGTGCTGTCAATGAAAGATCATGATCTTACCCAATAATTACTATCTTACTTGTAATATCTTCAGTTCAAACCCCACCTGTTGAAGAAAGATCAGTCCCTGTGCTGCCTGCAGATCTGAACTGGCAGCAGAACTGAAGGAGGGTGACCTGTGCCTTACAGTTCTGGGTATGAACAGATATCAGAGGGGATTTAGCTCTGGAGAAGAGCTTCAGGCCTAAGACCCACCTCGCCTGGTTCTTCTGTGTTCCTCTGGCCTGCTCTGGGGCTGCTTGAGCTAATGAAGGACTCCACATGAATGCAGCAGAATTTAGCACAGTTGTTGCTAGCAGCTGGCTACGAGGCACCATTTCTCTCTACTGGTTCATCTTGAATGAAAGCAAAAGGAATTTTAACCAAACGAAGTAATCAAACTTTCACTGTTTCATCCTTATCAGGATATTTGATAAGGGTGTTATAGTTATTTCTTCTAACATAAATTTAAAAAGCAACATGGTTCAATCTTGTATGTGTGAAAAGACATTTCTTCTGGGATATTTTAAGTTAATCAAATCCGCATTTTTCTGTGCAGAAGCTATTGTGCATGGTCTTTTGTGATCAGTGTAAGATGAGGTATTTCAAAATGCTGTTGTAATTTAAGAATATAAGACTTAGGATTAATGGTGTTCTGGTCCAGAGTTTCTGCTATCCAGCACTAAATGTGCTGAGTGGAAAAAGAAAAACGACAAAAGCAACTTTTTGGGTTCTTCTGTTTACATTAAAAAACCCAAACAACTCCACTCCAGAACATTTTAACAATGAACAACTATTTTTTGCTATCTTCGTTTGCCATAAGAGGACTTACAGTCCTTACAGGGTAATTTCCCATCAGCTTTGTTGGGTGCTTTGTGTTTTACAATTGAAGAATTAATTTAAAGTTTTTATTTGAATTTGAAACTTGACTAATCTGAGGGTGTTTAACATTCCTGTTTCAATGAGTGAATATTTGAGACACAACTTATTTTATTAAACTTCATTTTATTTCTTTTTTTCTTGTACCCCATTTTTATCTTCTGTTTCCATATTTCAAACCTAATAGCCACAGTTATTCATATTTATTCTGTCGTAAATGTTTCCTCACACAGAGTAATTACTGTAGAACTAAAATTATGCAAATCAGAAGGAAAGAAATGTCTACTGTTTCTTTGTGTGGTGGAGCATTAAAAATGGGGATGAGTTGAGTTTCATTAGTTTTGTTACCAGGAAGGTATTGGGAATTCTGAAGTAAAGAATGCTGCTCACTGGGACATTTTCTTTTAGGAATTTGAGGCAAGGAAAGGATGAGTGTTAAATATTATCAGTATTACTGGTTCATTAATATTAACTCTTCAAATGTCATGTGATATAAGAAGGGTTATAAGCTGTCTAGAATGCTTTTGTTCTAGTCTTTGCTTTCCATAGGCTTCATCCATCAGTGTATCTTTCAGTGCTTGTATTTCATTTATGAACCTCCGCTATTTCTTTTGCGTAGTTTTTTTTTGTTTTTTTGTTTTCTTTTTTACATCTTCATATGTACTGTGCTTAACACATAGCGAGGGGTTCTTCTGTTGGTTGGCCATGGGCAGTGACCTTGCTGGGGCTGGTTCTGGTTCCTCCCTTTCTTTCCATCTGATGTTCCCCTGGAGTGAGTTTAGTTCAGCAGGAATTTTCTCCTGGGGAAGAAAGGAGCTGGATGACAAAATATAGAAATGTGGTGTATTTATTTCTGAGAGGTAAGCTTCTAAATACATTTCTCATTTGAACTGAGCTGTTATTGGCAAACAAAGCCAAAGACACAGTCTGAAATGAATCCTCTGTGGCTTATTAGATATCTTTGCAAATGGGCAAAACCTGGCCTTGCTGTGTGCTCATGATGCAGTGATGCTCACGGGGGTAAAAAGTCTTGCTTAAATACAGATAAGTTAACCTGAAATGTGTCATAGGAAGCTCATGGAGTAGGCCAAGAAAACAGTTTATTTCTATCAAAAAACAATGAAGTATTTGTATAGCAGCTGAACACGGGGCTCCCTGAGGCTCCTTTGCTGGGCAGCATAGAGGCACTCAGCAAAAATACACTGCCCTGGATGGAAAATTGCAATTCAGAGCAAGGCAACAAATAGAAATAACAATGTGATGTGAGAGCAGAGGCCCAAGGAATTATTATTGTTCTCTAACCCCGAAGAGAGTAATAGCCCTTCAAAGTCCGTATCTGATAACCCCCCTTTGAATGGAAGTGATAGACGCCTGTGGTTTTGCTATTGAAAATATTTGCTTCTGCTTTTGCAGCTGCCTGAATGTTGGTTATCTCATGGGCACGGTGATGAGCTGTGAATCGTGATTTAAAGACCAGTAAATATTCTTTTCAACTCTGGGACTTTAAGTGTCAAGGTGTAAAGCATTGTAAAAAGTACAACTTTGAATATATATTGTATAGCTGTAGCGTACATTTATCCATCTTAGTTCAGTGGGATCTCACATCAGACATGTAAAAAATATCATAACCTGGAGATAGAACATCTCTTTGCTACAAGAAGGAAGGGATATGTCTTTCCCTTCTGTGCCTTTCAAAGCGTGTCTTTCACTGACTGATATTTACTAAAGTTATTCCAAATGCAATGAAGCTGCCAGCAGGTTTTTAGCAGCAGAACTGGTGGTGTTTCACTCTGGTGACTCAGGGCTCCAGCAGACGAGCTGAAAGCCACGCTGCTTTGCTCAGGGGACAGATTTTGTGTCACAGACTGCTGTTCTGAGCAGCACTAAGGGGTATCCTTTTCTGCCAGCCCGCAGAGGTACAATAAAACACTTTCCCTGCAGTCTGACAAAAGGTCTTGTCAGAGACGTGCCCAAGCAGACGGGGTGGCTGTAGAGGAAGCCTTAGGGATCTGCCATCCTGATGAACAGATAGCCTGCCGGTAGGAAAGGAATTTTAGATTCCAGTGCTGCTAGTTCAGTGTAAAGCATAAGCACTTTAAAGGCCCAAGCTCAGTGGGTTTAATGCAGACAGTATTGAGAAGAGTTAGCACTAAAGACACTTCGGTCTAATTCTCAGTGTTGCTGTAAATTCATTATATTATTTAACCCTTTTAAATTGAGGTTGCAGGCTGTAAACAGACATGAGCATTTTCTTACCAATTTCGAGTTCCCTTTGGTGCAGTCTGGTTGTTGGTGGTTTTTTTTTTTAGTGCAGCAGAAATACAAATAACCCAGACGAGAAAATAAAGTCTGCCATAAAAGTGTGTGACTCTCTGAAGGCTGGGTGCAAACTATCAACAGCTGGTATCCATAAAAAGTGCCATGATTATGCTATCTAGAAGATTTATGGTTCAGTCTGTTATGATCAGACATCTGAATATTTTTCTCTGTGGAGACCACTGAATTCTTAGAATAAGGGTCAATTTTCTTTCAGAAAGCAGAGGGAAAAGCACTTTGCAATTCTTAATATGCTGGAGAAAGGCTGCTCTCTAGTGTTCAGTGATGGGGTAATTCAGAGATTTTTTGGAGTCAAGCATTCTGCGTATTGCAGCAGGCAGGAAGCACTCCGCTTTGATTCAGGCTTGTTTGACTTGCAGAGGCAGGAACAATTTGACAAAGAACATTCTGAGGATATATTTTCTGAGAGTCTGAGACACTTTGCTATTTCTTCTTCATTTTTTTGCCATGTACATGATGGTAATCCATCTCTGAATGACTGGCAAAAGTCAAATTCTACTGCCAGTCTCAACTGGTTGCTGGAATGTGACTGGTAGATGTGGGCTATGCCAAGATTTTATTTTATCTTTTAAATAGGAGCAAGCAAAAAGAATTGCAAAAATATCACATCATTCCTGGAAACGTTGACAGGGATTATGAATTCTGTGGGTGAGCAATTGTTTGCATCAAGGCAGAGAGGCAGAGCTCCAGGGGAATCAGAAGTTAAGCAATTCCAGCAGAAGGAAACCTGTCCCATTCAAAGACATAAGCAAATTTTCTCTTACATTTCTGCATTGCCCTCTGCAGGACGTGATTAAGCTTGGTCTAAGCATTTTACTGTTTGCTGCTATGTTGAGGGCTATAAATTGATATGAATAAAGAAGTTAAGGATAAAGTTGAGAAATATTTATTAAATAAAACCCCTAACTTGCACACAGGCCATGGATCACTCTTTCCTTACCCTGCTGTGGGATCAGAGGGTGTTTAGAGGCTCAAACAGAAATTAAGCTGAGTTTAGTGAAGTGATAAATCATGCACAAGGTTACATTTGCCTTGTTCTCAATTCCAATGCATCAGTCTGCTTCTCCCACGGCTTCTCATTACTAATGAATTACCAAACATTAACTTATACCCAGTGATGCTCCAAAACACCTACCAGATAAACTGAGGAAATAGCTGTGGTTTCTATATCCAAACACAGATACACAGGATTGTAGGAACAGTGATTGGTAGTGGCAACCCATCCCTGCCTGATGTTGCCTAAAAAATGAAAAACCTCCAAGGACAGAAACATCACAATCTCTTGTCTCTCAGTGATCTATTAATTATCCCCACCGCAGTAAAGCTTTTCCTAATGACTAACTTAAGTCATCTTTGCTATATATTAAACCTATTACTTCCTGCAGATGTAAAGATGAGTTTGTTCTCTCCCTTTTACCTGCAGTCTTTGCAGCAACATATCTGAGACCTTGTCCCACATGTGAGTGGGCTTTATCAAGCCAAACAGCCAGGATGAACAGTTATGCTGGTCAAGTCAGACAGCCAGGCCTGTGTGCCTCACTGGAGTCCTACTTATGCAATTAGGGTAGTGTTTAAAACTTTCTTTGTGTAGAATATTCTGCATGGTTTTGATGGAAAAGACCCATCCTTTGTGACTGGTTGTCCTTCTTTTTTCCCCCTTTTTTTCCTGTTTTTATTCTTCTTTTTTTATTTTTTTCCATAATTTTATTTTATTTTTTAATAACATGTACCAAAATGGTAAAAGAAGTGGCTAAAATGATCACTGGAACTCCTTACCTGGTGCCAAATCCAGCACTTTTAAAGCTGTGCTTATTGAAAGGATGTTAGGTAAAGGAGTAGAGCTCTTCTGTGTGGGATATTAGTGTGTAAGGTCAGGTAAATCACAGAGATTGGAGGTCTGAGGTGAAACTGTGAACATGTGTGTGATTATGTGTGCAGAGGGGAATATAAGAGTGGGCTAATGTTTAGGACAAGCCAAGGAAACATGTAAATTGATCTAGAAACAGATATGTTTGCTTTCAGCTCATTTGTTGGCTGGAAGAGATTAAAACCAGCAAATCTCTCCTTTTGAGGAAACAGAGCTGGTCCAACTGCAGCTTGGTTCAAGTAAAGCAAAGGATTCACATGGAGTTAGTGTATTCCTGGCTCACAGCCACGCAGAGAATTGAGGAATCACTTTCTGATCATTTCAGTTGTTGCCCTGCAGGCTCTGATGGCATCAAGATGTGTGTAATTCAAAAATGTCAGTATCTTTGAGAGGAGAAATCGCAGGGAAAAGCTGTTTCCCACTGCGTTCCTCCCTGTTTTGAGTGGCGATGGATGTCCCTGGGAATCAGCCAGGTGCAAAATCCCAGCCTGCAGAGCTGTGTAGGGAGGGAATTCCTGCTGCTGCCTGACAGCTGGAAAAGCAGAAGGCAGCAAAGGTTGCTGAGGCTGGCCCTCCTACTGAAGGGAGCCTGAGGAGTTTGGACTTGTCGAGTAAGAAATGCAGAAGCAGACCTCTGGGAGAGCACGTCAGAGCAGCTGCAGGGAGTATAGAGTGTCTTTACCCAAACAGAGCAAATGTTCTGCTGAAATGAGTTGACTAATAATTTCCCCCTGTCCTGGTTTCCCACACACACAGTCAGCTTCCTCTTTGAGTTTTCGTGGCCTGGCTGATGTTGGTGCCATCCATCAGCAAGGTTGACTCTTCCTCTTTCTGCTCTTGGAGAAAATAAGTTTCCTGTTCACTTGCCTTCAGGAGGTGGTGGAGGGTGAATCTGATTCTCCTCAAGCAGCCTGGTCCAGCTCAGACAGAGAAAAAAGAGGACCCTCTGACGCTGCTGGTGCTGTGTGTGGCAGGTGGCAAAGCTGCTGTCATTGCTGGCTTGGGAGGTAATGGGTTTTCATATACAATTTCAATAATTCTTTAGAATCAGGGAAGCTACAGAGCAAAGATATGTCATATAAGAAGGAGCAAAAGCCTGGCTTATCCTAAGTACGATATGTGATAATTTTCTTTTCCATTTCAAGGATGAGAGACTACGTGGAATTAGTGGATGGTGCCATTAGAATTAGCAGTTCTATGTCTCAGTGAGTGTTTGGTGGGAACGTGCCAGGAGGAAAATGTTTACTTCTGCTGTAATTAGAAAAGCAATCTGCAGAAAATCTGAAGATATCTGGCTTCAAATTAGTTCCAGACTCTTTTGCTGCCTCTTGAAACCATTATCTGTCTATGGAATAGAGTCCAAGCACTGCACTTGATTTGCCATGTGTCAGAAGTGTGGAGAAGGAAAAAACAATGCAGAAAGCATGGAAGGTGTGTATCAAGAATGTCTCGGCTTGCAATCAGTGTAACCTAGGAACCATCTGCAGCCCATGGGGAAAAGTGTGGGAAAAGGGGATGATAAGAGCACGCCACAGAGTGAATATGGACTACAGGGAATTCTTTTTTCTTAGGCAAACTATTTACCACTATTAACCAGCCAAATGTTGACTGGTCTTATTTTGTTACACTAGTGTGAAAAGGTAAATTTAATCCATAAGAATTTATGACCCAACTTGGAAGGATGTTCTAGGCAAACTTAGTCAAAAGTCAGGGTGAGGATCTCTGCTGGGCAGCAGAGGCCAGTGGGTAGCACCACACCCACACAGAATTCGAGAAGGGTGAACTCCCTAAACTCTGCTCTCTACATTGTGCAGCCTCTGGTGACACCTGATTGTGGTGAACGGCAAAAGGAATCCAACAATTCCTTAGTAAGAGAGCATTTGATCTAAATAAATCAAGAGCCACCATGGTCATGTGTACGTAACCCTTTTTTTACCCTATACACAGATTGAGAGGGGAGGCTTGCTCTCAGTTTACTGTTTTCTAAACATACAAAACACTTGTTTTCTCTCTATTTAAGCAAAAAAAAAATCATTAGTTAATTCATAGGGTAAAATCTTGGTTTATGTTGGGATCTAATCAAATTCCTCTGCAGATGTAGTTTGTGATGAATGGATTTGAGATAATACATTAGTATCATCAGAGTAATTTGTGTTCTGAAGTCAAAACCTCACTGAAGTCCAATTTATCTCTTAATTGGAAGGTACATGCAGAATTTGAGCACTGTACAAGACTTGCATTCAGCCTGTAAATAAAGCATATATAATATTTTGTTCTGATCCTACTAAAGGCTATTATTTCACCTCCATGGCTAAACAAGGAACAAATGGCCATAATTAGAGTTTAATGTTTAACTACTGCGCACATATGTACAAATAATATTTCTTTCTGTTGCTTGTAGTTCTAACTATAATTCTTGTGGTTACACAGGCCATCAGAGCTCTGCTCTGATATTTTTATTATTATATTCGTTATTTTCTCTTTTAATCAAGCATAAAGGTAAATTGATTTAATTTCTGTTGACAGTGGAGATATGGTTTAATTTGCTGTTCTATAAGATATTAAAATGTGATAGCATTTCAAGGAGTACCTACAACAACAAAATTCCAGGTGAAAGGACATAGCCTTGGTATTTTTTCTTAACCTTGCTCATTTTGATCGTCTTACATAGTTAAATGCCAGTGCTTACATATTTAAATACACAGCAAACATTGCAATGATTAATAATGCTGTGTTAATGAGAAGCAAAATGTAGATGCATTTTGGTTTTCTAAGTAATTGGAGCAAAAAAAAAGAACGAAATTCTCCAGTGACTCAAACATTTCTTGTAATTTGAAACACATTTAGCTGGAAAATGTTATTGGCACATTTATAATAAATCTATGGTTGTTATTTTAGGCAAGTTTTTGGCTCAATTTCTCTTAGAAATTAAAGGCCTATAAATGTTTATGATCTGGGGTATTTTTCTTCTATACTGGTGATTTAATTTTTTTTTTTTTAACCTGTATTATGGAGAGATCCTCCTTCCTACTTTTCCAATTAAAATTTGGATTGCTTTAAATGGTTTTAAAGTTGTTTTTACTTCTCAAAAATTATACTAACATGCACATTTTTAAGTTAGAAAAGATGTGAACACTGATGCAGTGAAGAGCTACTAAAATACTTTTCTGATGGATCAGGGATTTTGGCTTAGCATCAGGAATCCTGATACATTTCTGCACTTCTGCAGCCTGAAAAATTGGAAAGGAAATCCATAGGAGTGAGCTCTGTGAGCTAGCATTATTATGAAACAGACAATTTTGTACTTCTGCCCTGGCTGGAATGGTGGTTTCATACTTTAATTTCAGTAATCGGATTAAATAGAGGAAAGCAGAAACACTATAGAGGGGTGCAGCACGAGAGAATGACCTTGTTAGGACAGTTCTGAACACAACAAAAGCCTCTGCTGCATTGTTATTTTGTAAGCTGGCTAGCCAGGTCCAGGTGAGCACTTTATGCTGGAAAGCTGTCTTTGCAAAAATTGGTATTTTCTCTATATGTTACTTGGAAGCATTTCTGACAACAGTAAAAGTATTTGCCTTGGGGTGCTTTCATAAAGGTTGTGGTAATTTGTCAGTTCTTCTATTTTTAAGCTAATCTGATCCAATTCAAAAGGTTTTGTTGACTGCATCTACAATTATGTTTTTACCTTGTAGACTCTGCCTTCTGGAAATTGTAGTTTTTCAGTGCATGGAAGAAAATGGAGACTGATGACAAGAAATGCTCAGATTTCTCTAAAGTTTTTAAGAGGAATATAGCAGGGTGCACAGGGAAAGAGGAAGTTTGCTTTGGGAAACTTATGGTTAGGAAGAAAATGGTCTGTTTATTTATGGATCTTGAAGTTCAGGAGTCATGACTCAGTATAAGGTCAAATCAGTTCATCAAAATGTCAATGAAATACATGGATTTAAGAAATGTCAATTGCTTGTTTTTCATGAAATATCAGAGCACGACACTGCTTCAAAAACAAGGTATTCACATTTTGTTGACATGCAGTATTATGAAACATGTAGATAAAATGGACTTTTTGGTCTCCTGTTTTGGAAATGCAACAAGCTAGCGAAATCTTTAGCATGTCCATAGAACCGGAAATTCCAATCTCCGTGTGAGTTTTGTAGCATTATACAACAGCAGTCTATGTATTTTATAGGTATGTAAAAGACTGCAGTGCAGTACAGAACAAGCCACATTTCACGCTCAATACCTGCACAGAAAAGCTGGCTGGAGTCGCACAAAGTCACAAGGAAGAGCCAGGTACCGTCAGTGAAGTCGCTCCAACAGGAATTGTTGGTGTGGCTGAATTTCCTGTTCAGAGTACATCTGCATAAGCACCAATTTCATGAGTTTATCTCACCTGTTGCAGTGACCAGACCAGGTCAAACCCATGTTTGAAAGACCAAGATCTCGGAATCTCTGCTGCAAGGCAGCCCAGCAGTTGCAGCATCACTAATTCTAGTACTGATGTTGTTCTTTTGGGTCATTTTCTTCACAGCTGACTCAAAAAGAGCAAGTTGAAAGTACAGCGCCTTTTGCACAGGGTGAGAGCAGGTCCCTACCCGGGCAGGGCAGGTGAGAATTGTGGTCCAAGGATTGTTTGGGCTTATTAGCTAAGTGTGGTTTTGTGTAAACTACATCAGTATCCTTTCAGCAGACTGCTCCCCTGTTTCAGCATGGAGTGCTTAGGTGATGGTGGGCATTTGAGTTCTCTTTTTAGGTTACTACTCTTTTCCCCTGCCTGAATCTGTGTGTTAGGACAGCATTGTCTGATAAATTTAGGAGATATAAATGAGAATTCTTACTCTTTTTTTCCTTTTTTTCCTTTTTTTTCTTTTTTTTCCATCTCCTACCAATGACTTGCAGCATTTAGCAGTCTTTCTGCCTTTGTCTCCCTGTTGGTTAAGGGTATTTTAATATTCTCCCCAAATAAGAGAAGCATATTTAATATTTGTTAAGGGGTTTCAAATCTTCAGAGGAGGATACAAGAAGAACTTGAAATGAAACAAATTCAGTTTTAAAGGGATCCAGCATTTTCTGTGCACTACAAAAGGTTATTTTGGAAGCTGGTGGGGGATGGCTCCTGCTGCTGCCTACAGGGAATGCACTCCACTAAGGTCTATGAATGTTTATTGAATTATAAAATGAATTTACAGTGCAAAACTCCATTGGCACATACAGCAGATACCTCCTGCCACCTTTCAGATTGCCAGCCTAAACTAACTGGCACATACAGGAGGTATTTGAACAGTTACAAAAGAAGGGAAACTTTCAGAAGACTTAACTAACTGGCACATACAGGAGGTATTTGAACAGTTACAAAAGAAGGGAAACTTTCAGAAGACTTGTCTACCTTTTCATCCATTTCTGTCAATGAAGATGCCACATAGCAAAAAACTCACAATATCTGAGCAAAACTGGAAAGAGGAGATTCTTACTTTTTAACTTTGGAGGCTGTTGGTAATGACTGTTTTAGGAACAGTCATTACCTGGGCTCACAGTGGAGGCCTCAGTGTTTCCCTCCGCCTGGAAGTTTTCAAGCCCTTATAGGTAATGCTGCATCTGAAGGGGAACACAATCCCATTGGTTTGAGCTCATGCCAAGCCCAAAATCTCTGGGTCACTCTTGTCAGCGCAGCCATGAGCAAAACTGCCAGCATGAAGTTTATTGTGTTGCTTTCTTGCCTCTTGGGAGGAGACCCAAGAGGTGAAAGCACCAAACCTCACGTGCACTGAGGGCATTCCGTCCGGGGCCGGAGTAAATCTACAGGGAGGCAAATCTGAAATACAGACCGTGGAGATGTCAGGGGGTGGCGCACCAGCAACTTCCACCTACTGATTCATTGCTGTGCCAAAACACTTGCTGACATGGACCTGGCCTAGTGGTATTTAATCAGGATCAAATCAGGACAGTTTGGGAAGGGTTGTGGGTGAGAAACTACATTCTTCTAAGTGCTGTGTGAATGTTTTCAAAGGATACTGAGGGAAGCATCTGAGGAGCTGGTTATTTATTCAGCCTTTCTCCTTGATGTCAGCTTTTCAGTAAACAAGATGCTGAGAAATCACCTCTATTATTTATAGGATGGTGGGTTTTCCACTGTGTGCTCTCACCAACAACAGGAAATTTACAGATTGACTGTATTCTGCTGTGGCTCTTTGTGAATGTCAGAGATAAAATGGCTTTTTAAAAACTGGTTAAATAAGTAGGTCAGTATTTGTTTCAGGTGGAGCATGTGTGGTCTTTAAGACACTGATTTTCCTTTTGAAAATCTCCATTTTTCAGCATTGCAGAGTTCAGCCATGCTGGTTTAGTTTGGGTCCTTTTTAAAAGCTGCATACTTCAGTGCTAAGGGGATTAGAGTTGAGAACACTTTAATGAACACCTGTGAAGAGAGTGAACCTGTTCAAAAGAATAGACATGTTGTGCTTCAAAGTAATCCATAGAGAGAAATATGGAGAGCCATTTAAAAAGAGTACTGTGCATTTTAACTAACTAATCCAGTTAAAAGAATACATTTTCAATGCACAGAAAGGCAAAATACAAGAGGGAGCAGAAGAGAAGGGCTGTGTTATACAGTTATATCTTTCCCTGCTACATTTCTTGTTCTTAATCCTAATAAAAGCAAGAATACTTTAAGCCACCTACCTGAAATAGATATTCAGGGTGCAATTTCTGTGGGGTTTCTCTACAACAATGGGATTATATGCATTTAATGGGTGCCAGTTGTACCTTCTCTGTGCTTTTTAGCTAATAGTTGTTCTGATCCCTCAGGAAATGAGAAATTTTTGAGTGAGGATGTAATGATCACATTTACTAAGGGAGAAGTAATAGAATTTTTGCTGACTGATTATTTTATCACCATTAATGCTTCTGTATGATGGCAATGAACACATTGAAATATTCAGCTGATGAAAAGTTTTGTGATAAAGACTGAGCCAGTCTTTTGCAGAACTGAATTTGTGACCTGGCAACGGCTTTAGAAGGCTCCCCAAGATGGCAACACTGGTAAAACACTCCATGATTAGCAACAAACACTGAAGTGAGAGTCTTTAACCACCTTTTCACTGTAGTACCTTGTGCTGAATGTCTTTTGTGTGAGAAATAAACAGAACCTCGTGTGTCTGGGCCATGCTTCTGGAAGGAAGACCAATGATAAGAGTTTATTTCTGAAGGTTTTTTTTTGTTTTAGTCAGATGTCCTGTAACAACTGTGTTCTTCAACCAGTCGTTCATTCTTTTTGCTGTTGCTGATGTACCAAAACTTTTCCTGGAGTGGAACTTCTTCCCAGATGTTTTGATTTAAATCATACATCATCTGGGCCTCCCCAAATAACTTTTTGTATGGAAGGTATTCTGTGTCCTCAAGCATAACAAATGTACACAGGGATCTAATCAACACAAATATAAGAAAATGAACTTTTGCCCTTTGCAGCCTTTACTGTCCCAGCCTTGTGAAACACTTTGCAAACTTTAGGCCCTCTTTGAAGGGAGCACTGCTCTCTCCTTTTTAAATACAAGGAAAGAGGGAATGAGGGGAGAAGGAACTGAGACCTAAAAAAACAAGCTGGGCTGGAGGTGAAGGCTGACCTTCCACATCTGCCCAAGGCCAGCAGGATTCAGCCTCTCTCTTTTATATCTGAACACACATTGGAGGAGGGCCCATGTGCAGGGGAAGGCAGTGTCAGACCCAAGCCTGATTCTCAGGGCAAACCCCTGTAGTTCAGTGTAACCTGGTTGGCTCAGCCAACGCTGCACAAGTAAGGGATTGGAGTGATGATGTCCCCCCTTGCCACCACCCCTGGTGTGCTCCTGTTCTCCTTTGGGAAGGCAAAAAACCAAGAAAGGCTCCTTGGGTTAGTGCTCCAGTGCTGTGAGTTTGCCCAAATGTAGCTGTGGGGTGGAAAGAAGAGTTTTGAAGGGGTTTAGCTATTTTGCCCACTGCGTCTTTTGCCTTTTAATGCTGCAGAGTGAAAGCATTGATGCCCCTCTTGAGTCTGGAGATATTGATGCCTCCTCGTACCCTTCTTAAATGAGGACTAACTCATTAAAAAGTGCATTTAGAGCAATTTAAAGGCAGATTTTCTCTTATTGTCAGGTTTCTAAGCTGTTCTGATGAGACCCAGTTCACCTGACACAGAAACAAAAGAACAGTGTAATCAAAAAATGTGTAAAATGAAGGGAATGAAAGTCTCTTAGATTGTGTGGAATCAGCTTAAAATGGGCCTAAAATAAGTAGGATTTAAGTGAAGCACAAAAGATCAAACCTCAGAACAAATTGTCAGGTAATTTTATGAAATCCTCTTTGCTCCTTGTGCTGATAATGGGACTGCTCTGGAAAGTCAGATCACTGCTGTTTTGGAGAAAACATCTCTTTATCTGTATAGCTGATCTTCCTCTCACCTCTGGATATCAGAGATGAGCAACCTGTAGTGTTTGTGACTGAAAATGTCCCCTGGAATCATAAAACTGATCTCAAAGGTCATTCAAGATTTTCCTCTTCTTAACTACATTGATCCTTTGAAATGGGGTAAAAACTGAGTTCTGCTTCTAAATATGGGAGAAGAGATTCTTTTGCTGAGGTAAATATATGCCTTCTATTAGATGAGAATGGGTTTTATTTAAAAAGGGGAAAAAAAAAAAAGAAGGAGGGGAACCCCCCTGCTCTTGGTTATTTTTTAAAAATTATGTAAATAACTGAAGTCTTCCAAAAATGGGGGAATAGTGGACTTTGTAGTTACTGGGCAAGAAAATCACCAATATGACTGAACCATTTTTCTAGTAGAAGAGGAATCCTTTGCAGAATATTGGTGAGGGTTTGCTTTGTCTTGACCAATACCAGGAGCACAGGGATTGTCCTGCTTCATTTCCAGTTATCTCCTCCTGTCCCCTGAGCTAAGTTGGTGTCCCAGGAGCTCAGTCCCTGCCCAGCAAAGCACCCCCAGGGACCACAAGAGACCCTAGCTGTGTCCAACAGCAGGCAGGGATATGCAGGGCCATCAGTAAATTAATTTGCATGTCAGCTGTGTGCTGCAGAAATTAATTGCAGCTGATGAATGGCAGGGATGGGCTGATTAGCAGCTTCAAAAGGTGGGTTTAGCAAACTTTATCAGGATTGAGAGCTGTATTTGTGCTTGTTTTGGAAGCAAAGCAGAGATCTGTGTAATCACTTATTCAAGAGTTTATTTCGTGCAAGCCTGTGGGGTGGTGATGGCACTAGATTTCATAAACTGAGTATTGGGGGAGTGCAGCAGATGAGGAGAGCAGAATGCGCTGCCTGTTGTGATGCTGCTACAGAGAGGCTGCTCTGCAGAACACACAGGTAAAAGTCCCAAAGGGTCCCTTGTCCTTCCTGATGGAGGAGGTGTCGTTCCTGTAAGGCTGCTTTGTGTTTCAGTGCTCTGAATACTAATGTTCTCAGTTAAAAAATAAATTGTCTGAATCAAAGCACTATAAAATTCAATATATACCAATGAAATCTTTTACGAGGTTAGCAATTGTTAATGGGCAAACGGGAGAAGAGGCCACTTGATGTGGATTTTGGGGATGTTTTTGGTGCAGCAGAGTGCACAGCATCAGCGATGTTTTCTGGCTGCAGTTGGGAATATTTGGAATTGTCGCGTGGTGGGGAGGTAAGCTTCTGGAAAGTTTTGTTTTCCCCCATGACTTTGAAAGTCGGTCTCTAAACGAGCAGGTACGGGGTGGGAGGCGCAGAGAGGGGGAGCAGAGGGCTTTTGAGCTCTCTTTCCTCTTCCTCCCTTGTTTAGGGGCAAACCCTGAAATCCTTGAGGTGGTTATCAAGATAAAATGCCCAAACGCCTGGGAAGAGCCCGTGGGGAGCTGTCGGGGCTGCGCGGCCACGGAGCGCGGGCAGGGGGCAGCGTCGGGCCGGGCTCCGGCAGCGGCGCATTCCCGGGAAGCCTCTGCTGGAAAAACGTGTGAGAGAAAGGATACCGGGAAAAACGTGTGAGAGAGGAGAAAGGATACTGGGGAAAAGGTGTGAGAGAGGAGAAAGGATACCGGGAAAAACGTGTGAGAGAGGAGAAAGGATACCGGGAAAAACGTGTGAGAGAGGAGAAAGGATACTGGGGAAAACGTGTGAGAGAGGAGAAAGGATACCTGGGAAAAGGTGTGAGAGAGGAGAAAGGATACCGGGAAAAACGTGTGAGAGAGGAGAAAGGATACCGGGAAAAACGTGTGAGAGAGGAGACGGGATACCTGGGAAAAGGTGTGAGAGAGGAGACGGGATACCTGGGAAAAGGTGTGAGAGAGGAAACGGGATACCTGGGAAAAGGTGTGAGAGAGGAGACGGGATACCTGGGAAAAGGTGTGAGAGAGGAGACGGGATACCTGGGAAAAAGTGTGAGAGAGGAAACAGGATGCCGCTCGTTGTAGGCTGCTCTGAGAGGGAGCAGGGAAACGCTGTGGATATGGTTGAACGGCCGAAACCCCATGGTCTCTTTTTCGAAAATCCTGTAAAAGGGGAGTAATTAAGTGTGTGGCAGGTGTCCCGGGTTTTGGAATTGCTGTAGGATTTGCTGTTGGTGCTGGAAAACACCTTGTTTCTACACAAAGAGCTTTCTCACCAGGCGTGGGTTCCTCTGTGTTTATTGTCAATGTGGGATCGCTGGCGGTGGGGTTTGGGGTGTGTTTTTGGTGGGGTTTGGTTTGTTTGGTCATTTTCGAGCCTTGCTGGAGGTGGTCCCTGTTGTGTCCCTCGTGCTGTGTGCAGCTGGGGTGTGCAGGGATCGGGATTTAACACACATTACAGGCGTGGTTCTCATTTCCTCAGGGACTGCCAGGTGCCAGCCAGGTTCGGTCCCTGTGCATCCTTCCTGTGGCTGTGGGATTTCTGTCCGGCTCTGCACGGGCCGTGCTGGCTGGAGCTGTGCTCTGCAAGTGCTGCTCTTATCTCAGGGAGGCTGCAACTGCTAAATGATTGCACTCTGACCCTTGCATTATTCCTCGGTGTATTCTTTATGTTGCAACTGTGCCTTCCGCTATTTCATTTTTTTTAATAAGCTGGGTAACACCATGGAGATTCAGTGTTGTGGTTCAGGACCACGTGTAAAGGAAAAGCAAATGTAGATCTTGTGAGAAGTGCAGTCTTCTTTCTGAAGTGTAATCCTTACCGACCAGGAACTTTTGATAATTATTCTACCTACATACCTATCATTTAAGTAAAAAGTTAACCCAAGCTCTTTTCTTTTGTTTACTGTAGTTAAATTTTCTGACACTGCTTCCCCCCTTCTTATTTTTGGCAAGATAAGTGAAGAAAAGACATTATGGTGGTTCTTGCCTTCATATGTAACATTTCATTAATGAAAATTTCCAAGACTCTTGCATTTACATACACATAGTTATTTTTTAGGGATTCTACCAGTACATAGTTTTGAATTTTTTTTAAACCATTATTAAAGAATACGGAGGTATTTTCCATGCTGCTGCTAGTAAGTTCTGTTAGGAATGAAGGAAGATGCTGCAGAAAGAAACTTTGATGTAATGTATGCATTGTAGCATACCTGGGGGATCGAGAGGAGAGGGCTTTGCTGTTTGTTAGTGCAGCAAGTGTCTCACAGGTGACTGTTTTGAAAACACAATAAAACTGGTTTACTGTGTAAAACATGAAGTATTTTTTTGTTTGACTAGGCTGCTCAGAGTTTATGCAAGACCTCATGCAAGTATTGAGGAGGATGCATCCTGAAAAATCAGCGTAAAGCGAATTCTTTTATCTATATGGGAAAATACAGACTTAAAGGAGGGAAGAGCTTTGGGCTCTGCATGAATCAGGCTGTACTCAGACTATCAGAGTGCCTAGAAGGTAAAAGTGGAGAAAAAGCAATGTAGTCTTGCTGGTGTGGGCAGAGGGTCCCAGAGTCCATTATGCTCTTGCAGCTTAGAAAGCAGAAATGAACTTTCTAGTGATCCTGAGGTCTCACAGAATATAGAAGACCCACAACAGAGTTTAGCCACAAATCTTCAGGCTTAAACAGGTTTAATTAAAAGTTTCCTTGCTCTTTCAGTGTAAAGAGGAGCTCTGACCAAGCCAGGATCTGGCTAAAACTGGCAGGCAGAATCTGGGTCAATAATTATGTGCTTCAGTTCAGCACCTGACTTGCAGCCACTTGATAGTTTGGAAGAATTGTGAACAGACTTGGTGAAAATAGAAGGGAATGGTGCAAATTGAAGGCTCACCTCATTGCTAGTATGCCTTGCAAAGCCCTGGTGTGCACCTAAGTACAGCAGCTGTGCCACACTTGAATCCTAGTCTTTATCCTGAATTCTTTCAGGCTTAGGCATGGAAAAGGGTTAGTGACCAGTGATACTACTTGATGAAAATGTAATTATTTTTTTCTTAGTTATTAGATGCTGATTTTACTCCTCTGGGGCTTCATGAATGTGTATGGTGTCTTTAGCAGTCGTGTCCTCAGCAGTTGACCACCTGCCTGTAATTATCAGGCTTTTCTGCATGATAAAGCAAAATTTCTGAAGTTACTTTGCAATCCAAAGGCCTCAAAATGGTGTTGAGGAACTGGCTTGATGATAGTAATTGACTTTTTGTTTCATTAGGTATCATTAATATCAGTGCTGTCAATAAAAGTTTGAAAAACCACCTTCAGCAGAAGCTTAGCTGAAGTAAAAGAGATACTAGGAATAATTTGGTTGTAAAGGGGATTTCCAGCTTTCATGGCTGAAGTTTAGGCTATTCTGATCAATACATGTGGTCTCTAAGTTCCTGCCCACCTTTAGTTTGCCCTGTCAATAAGGTAAGCCTCAGCCATGCTAGACTTGGACTTCTCTGGGACAATTATATTCCTGATGCATAATTATCAAGCCAGTGGCACAAAGAGAGGAATACCTGGATTTTCCTTCTGCCAGTGAACTGAATCCCTGGATGTGCTGTTATTTACATTAAGGGAAACAGCAAAAGGCCATTGATTTTACCACCCCAGGAGTCAGGTTTGATGGTGATGGGAGATGCAGTTTTACATATTATATCTGCCTGTCATTTAGATGTGCTCAGCTGACTTTGATCAACCTAAACTTGGAAAAGGCTGGCAGAGCTGGCCAGTGTGCCCAGTCCCCTTTGGTGGAGAACTTTCCTTGGTGAGGTTTCTTCTTCTGCACCACCACATCTCTTACCTTGAGTGCTTATTCCCTGTGAGTGCTTTTTGTCACCAGCAGAGCAGTTCTTTTGCTGAGTTAGTTAATGCTAATTTGGCTGACAGAAGTTTTTGATTTTTGGAAACTGAAAAGAAGCCTTTAGGGTGTTAATAGACGTTTTTACCAACAGAAGGAAAGACAGACATGATTTTTAGCTGAGAGGAATTGCACTGTAGTTTTAGAGAAGAATATTAGGGGAACATGATTTCACAAATGTATGCCACAACAATGCACTAATTCTTTGTGTGTCTCCAGAGGCCTCAGCCCAAAGGTAGCTGAAATTCTATACTATAATTGCATTCTTTCAAAATTGCAGCTATAAGAGGCTATAGTTGTTTCCAGAGAAATGTTAAAAATGGGATGTGCATTTTTCTGTACATACGTTGCATATGTTAGCATTCACTCACAGATTACTTCATTAACCTTTGCTCTTCAGAAGCCTTAGAAAGAAAAAATACTTGAAGGAAAAATAGATTGGGAGAGCAGGCTGAAGGGATTTCATCAAAGGTCAAAATCCGGCAAGTTGGCTTTCCCTGCCCCCTCCCGTGACTTAACAGCTTCTGCTCCTTCTGTCTCCACAAAGAAACAAATAAGTCTTGCAGGTGCTGCAGAAGCAGAGATTATTTTGATGCTTATTCCTCATGTGTGTTTTTAATGTATTTTATAATGCTTTTGTCTTTTTTGCTTATTTAGGTTTTTTTCTTGTTCTTGAATGGAAGCTGTATTAACAATCAAAAAAGAAACAACAGAAACCTAAAACTCCAGATAAAATGCAGAACAAGGGGTTACCTGAGTGACTTGGGCTTGAGATGCCTCTGGCATTGATAGCTTATCAATACACATGGTTTTAATTTAGCTGCAGCAGTTTTTTCTTTTATTTATTTCTATTACGTATTTTTGGTGCCCACATGGTGACAATAATATACTGAATGTAGCTAAACTCACTCTATATTCTGGATTCAATTTTAAAAGTGACTTTTCATGGCCAAGTTATAAGCCTTTGAAATATGGGATCATAATAGAAATGCTGACAGTATCTTAACAGTGTCTGTGCTGGTGGGTGTTTCTCTAATATAAACAAATGGTGTTATTTGGCTCTTTTTTCCCCACTCTTGCTGCTTTCTTTCAAAGGTTGTTTTATCATTCATTAGCTTGAAAACCATCATCTTTTTTGCTTAATCTGCAACATCATTTGTTTGTTTTGTTTTCCCCTTTGAATCTGGAGTGGAACAGGACAGACAGGGAAAATTTAGATTGTAGCTTATCCAGAAGACTTCCCTGCTGTCTGATGCTATTATGTACTTACGTTCAGTAAGTGTGTAAATAAACACTTTCAATCTAAGCCTTGAAGGAGACAATCTTTAGAGAAAGTGTCATGACAGTGTAATTAAGAGGATGATCATTTTAAGATGCTGTATTTCTAGTATGGTGCATTGATGGAAATCAAACCTTTTTCCATAAAGCACCCAAAAAAACTCTCTGTACCTTATTTAAGTGATACCCAGGGAAAGGCTTACCTGTTCCATTAATTTAAAACTCTCTCTGTAAAACCCTTATTTTGGGCTGCAGCTGCCTGGAGAGATGGAGGTGGAAGGAGCACGTCCTCTTCCTTGTGGGTGATAATGCTGGGGCTGCCCACAGGCTCCTCCAGGAAAATTGCTGCTACAAAAAGAGGAGAGAGGTGAGACAGGAGCGATGATGTGCAAACAGGCAAGGGTGGTGCCTGGGCTTCCTCCTTTGTGCCTTCTCCTGGCTGTGGAAATACCCGACGGGGTGGAAGCCGCCCTTGTAACTGCAGGATGTTGTGTAGCTTCCTGTAAATACGGCGGTAATTGAAGCGTGTCTGCGTTTTCATGTGTGCTAAGTAGTATTTTCTCTTAGAAATCCTACCACACACTATTATTAACTGGCAGCAGTTGTGGATTCCTTTTCTTCAGCTATTTCCTTTAGCTAAAAATGCAAAACTGTGCTGCCCTGAAGGGTTATTTAGCAAGAGTTTTAATGAAATAATAGAAATGTTGCACTCTAGTGATTTCCCCCATGCAGGGAAATGCCACAGTCCATTGGTCTTTCCCAGGGACATTACATGAGATTACACCTATTTTCATTACTCTGCTCAAGTACAATATTGTTAAGTAAATATTTGCACAAAAATGTGGCCATCCTAAGGTGTGAGCTGTCCTGCAAGGTAAATAATTAAAGCATGTGCTCTCTCTGGTAGCAGAAAGCAGTGCTTGATACAGGTTTGATCATTTCACATGTCTCTTCGGTAATCCATAACTGTCTTCTGCAATTATTTTCATCATGCAGCCAAGCAAAGATAAAAGGTAGAACATGCCTCTCTTGCCTGCTCCAGGGAAACTCCATTATCCTTCAAGGGCCACGTGGCTGCGGAAAAGCCAATCTGAGTGGGAAGAGGCAGCCCACAAGGACGAGCTCAGTGTGAGCAGAAAATGAAGTTGTTACCAGACAGCAAACTGCAGCCCTCGGTTCTTATGAATATTTGAATGAGTAACTAAAAACAGCTCAGTGGACTCTAAGCAACTGTGACAGCTGAAACTGCCTGGGAAACCAGCAGTCTACAAGGACCATGATGAAAAGATCAGCAGTCACATTTCCACTTATACCACCACCAGTATATTGTAAAACATGAGTAGGTTCTTAGTCCCCAAATATTGTTTAGAAAGAAAAATATCTTTTACCCCTATGAATTTTCATAAGCAAGGTTTGTACTGAATCTGGCAAGAAATTTTGAATCCATTAAAGTCCAATGATTTCTAACAACCTACTCAAGGCAAGAGAATAGCCGCATTTTTTAGACATTGAAATATTGATGTTGCTTGTACCTATAGAAAAGTTGCCCTAGTGAATCTTTCATTAATATTTTTCAGCTAGTTTCACGTGGCAAGAAAGATGATGAGAACAGTTTCCCTGAAGCTAAAATGTTCTGAATAATCTGCATTAAAAAGAAAGGGTGAAAGAACCGTAATAAGCAAACTAATGAAAGACTGAGCTTATTTTATAGCAGCTGGAAATAAGGACAGGAGTTATAAAAAGAACAAAGCAGCTATATCTGTTTTCTTTTTTAAAAAAAGCAAAAAAAGGAAAAGTCTTTTACACTGAAGTGCAATTTTCTGACTGTTTTTTTCTTTCTTTTGTTCTCATGTATGCTATAAAGCTGCTTAAAGATGTGTTTGGTATGACCTTCTCGATGGTATAGACCACAGTTACTGTGTCCTCTGCTGTGTAACTACCCACAGGGTTCATAGCACGAGCCTTCCTCACTCCGTTGTTTTCACTGGAACTGCTTACACAGGAGGAGGCTCCAGAATTGGTTTGGTATGGTGTTTAAGGTGTTGGCTTTATAGGAAAACTGTGAGGGTGACACCTTCCTCACATTTTTTATGGCTATTGCAAGTTTGCGCTATAAATCTGACTTGAGAACCAGATGAATTGTTCGGATAAAATGTAACTGGCTTGCCGTAAATTGGTAATGAAGAAAGAAGTCTGCCTTTAAAATAGTAAGATGAAGAGTCTTTTTTAACAAAAACTGCACTTCCATCTGTCAAATGGCACTTCCTTCTGGCACTTGTGCCATTTGGTAGCAATGACATTGATTTCAGCATGGCATCTGCACTGCTGGAACTGAGTCCTTTGAAAAATGGTGCAGTTCCCACCAAACACGTTCTTATGCCTTCACCAAGAATGATGGTGGAATAATTGATCTGTAGTAATAAAACACAGCTATTGACTGGCAGCACACTTGAGCTGCTGCCCAGAACTCTCTTCTACGAGGTCAGGTTTTAGGGAACCACAGTTGAGTCATGTTTGTTAAGGGAGCAATGTCAGAGCAAACTGGAAGCCTTAGGTCTGATTCTACCTCTTTTGTTGTACCATCAAGTAAACTTTGAAGTTGCCCAAAAAATGTGAAGTAAATAAAAATTCAGGCTACATGAGTGACCTACAGAACTTTCAAATTTTGCATTTGTAATGATTTTTAAATTTTTTTTTAAAATTTGATCTTTTTATTTTGATTACATCACAAAACCCTTGCCTGCTTGTGATTAACTGGTGGGATTTAGTTTGCATTATGGCGTAGTTAATTAATTTTGTTCTATATTGCCTATTGAATGTCTTGAAATTTCTTCCCTTTTCTCCTGTACTTTGTTTTTAGTAATATTTTGTCCCTGTGAAACTGATGAAAGATGTTGTGGACAAGAGATGATGATTTTACAAGGAAGAAGAAAAAGGGGATGGGGTGGTACGGGCTGGGAAAAGAAAAGACACCTCTCTTGAAATTCTAGAGGTGATGCTACAGTTTGGGACCATAGCACAGCAAATGTGCAAAGGGCATTTTCTTAATTCTCAAGACCCTTGGGTAAGTGCAGAAGCTTTGAAAGCTGCAAGTGATCTGTTCTTCTGCTCTCATGTTAGTTTTGAACCAGTCTCTTGGATGATTTCAAGGGTTTGTGATTTGGGCTATGCTTTTATAAATCAAAGTTTTTATTTGATGCCACAGAGGGTAGACTCAAGGAGGTCTGGAATAGAACAGGATTTGCCTGGAAAGACCTGTTTGGAATGCAGCAATATCTAAAAAAGAAGTGGGCCAAACTGTTCTTATGGAGGATGGCAGTGATTCCTGTCTGTTCTTGTCTTAGGTTCCTGACTCCATGAGGAAAGCTAAAAGGAAACACAATTTGTCCTCAGGAGCTGAGGCATTGGAAAATTCTGGCTCAGTGCAGAGGCAGGAGATGGCAATGGGCATTCTAAAGACCTGCTGCCCCCAGGGAAGGATGGGGCAGAGACAGAAGTGTGATGCTCCCGAGTGTTCCCTGCCCTCTGCTTCCCACCTCAGCAAGGAAGTCTGAGTCAGCAGCCAGGGCTACCGTGCTTCGAGCTACGCTGGTGATGAGACTCTTTAAAGATGATCAGGCATCACTGTTGCACCTTTTAAAGGTTTAAAAGCTTCAGATTATTCAGTTAATCAGCTCTGGATCATTGCTTTTCTCAGTATTTATTTCACTGTCTCCATGGAGGATGGCACCCCCAAAGAGACTATTTTCTTGATTCAGCCCCACTGTATCAGCTCTGATCCAAGTTAAAAAGAATCAGGGACTATATATATATATATTCCTGGGTTTTATCTCCTCAACTGTCTTTCAGCATCTCTTTTCCTTTAACCATGTCAGCCTAAGAATAGCAGGTGTGGATATGGTTGGTATCCTGTACTTTGATGGATGGAGACTGGAAGGAAACACTGTCAAAGGCTCAAGCCATTCTCAGGTACCCTGGTGAGATGAGGAGTTGTGGAGTAAGAGTTTGTTGTGCTGTGCAGTGAAGAGGAGCTCTATAGGGAGCTGTGGGGTTCTGAATGCTTTCTTGCCTCCTTGTTCAGGCACATGAAAGGAGTTTTTCCTTCAGTGTTGCTCAGACTGGGTGAAACATCACAAATCCCAAAGCTTTCCTGAATCTCCTGTGAGGCAGAAGTGCGCTAAGCACACGCTAAATGTTTGCTACAAATAAGACCGTATTTGAGACAGTTTGCCTTGTTTTGATTTCCAGCATTTTGGACAGCAAAGGAAGTTCTTTAATCTTGGTGCTCTCCCACTCTCACCTCTCCATTACTGATACTCAGTTTCCCACCAGGAGGTTGCAGGCAAGGCTGATCAGAGGTTGTGGCTTCACAAGTTGTAGCAGTAACAACAAATTGGTCCTTAAAAATAGTTTTTCTTTCTGTCTCACGCTTTTCTGGGAAAAGAACTCTTAGCTTTATTTTTTTCCCCTTCCCCAGTAAATGGATAGAGCAGACTGAATCTCGTTGTCATGCACAGAGAGATCTGAGCCTGCACCTAACAAGAGGCTACGAGTGACTTTCATTTAACCTTGAAAGGGAAGCAGCACTCCTGAGGTCCTGGTGTCTCTCTGTAGCATTCTGCTGCTCCAGAAGGGTCTGTTTGGGCTCACATTAGTGATCTCTTCCACCACAAAGGAAGAATAAGGATTTTTATCCGCTGGAAACATTTCAGCACTTACCACTGACTCTCGAAGTCATTTCCTCTGAGACTTTCTTGGCTTTGTACACAAAAAGTAAGACCTGAGAATTGTTTCATTGCTGTTCCCTCACCTCCCCAGGCCCTGCACACAGTAGGAGACAATAGCCTATTTCCTTTTGTTATTCTCTTAGTAGATTCTGGAAGGCTTTTTTTGTTTGTTTTCATAGCCAACAATTGGAAGCTTTTATTTTCTCTCCATGGTTCTTCACATACAGTGGGGACTTCTGTTTTCATGATTCAATGATATGCTTGTCCGTTTACAATATCTGATTACTTTTTGAGTGCATAATAGACTGGGGGGAGAGTTCCTAGCTTCTGGCTTTTAATTTCTGTTTGAAGTAGTTATTTAAATAAGACAAAAATAAAATGGACTCTTTGAATGACTGGGAAAATGGAATTACTGACTTTCAGAGAAGTCACTGAAGCAGTGTGATCCTAATTGAATCAACTGATGGAATAAGATGCTTATAAATCTAAAGTATTTGCTTTTGACAGAATTTTAATTTTTTTACACGATTTTCAAACCAAGCAACCAAAAAAAAGATTTTTTTTTTTTAACTCTTCTATACCTATAAGGAATTTCTTTTAAATAAAGGCTTTTCCCCCACAGTTGTTCTTTGCAGGTTTTTGGGCATCTCCTCTGAATCCCCTGAGTCTTAATTCAACAGTCTTTGTAGACACTGAACATCAACTGTGCACAATATAAAACCTAAACTCTTTCTGTGGAAAACCCTGATGGGATTAAAATTCTCAAGGAAATTTTGGACCCATACTGTCTTCTGAGGATTAAAGAGAATCTGATTTGTCCATTTGAAAAGGAGATTGGGCCAGTGTCTTGAACTCCAGCAGCTTTCCGGAGTACTGAAAATATAATATTCTTTATTATTTGGAATGTGAATGCGAATTTAGGATACTTTTTTTTCTTCTCCATTGAAATTATTGCATGACAGTGTTACTGAAGACATTTGGGAGGGGAAATTATTCCATGAGAAGTTGCATAGCAGTGGAAAGTGAATAACCTGAGGCAAAACAAGAAAGAAATCAAAACAAGTTCAGGTCAAGGATTATTACTTTAGGGATTAATAGGCAAGAGCAGCAAGGCAGTAGTGAGGTGAAAGCAGGCTAAATACCTAAGAGCTGTAGTCAGACCATACAAAAAGGACTTGTAGAAACATGGCAGTCCTGGCATGTTAATCAGGTTTTTGTGATGGAAGTGTTTGTATAGGAATGTACAGAAATTTATATTTCATACTATATATGCAAAAAAAAAATAAATAAATCCAAACTAGTTTCACAATTGTCTTGAAAACTGGTCCAGTTAAACTTGTGTGGATCCTTAATGCCAGTGTGTTTAAATACCTTGCCTTGCTCTGCCAAACAAATCCAAGCCTGTTTCAATCCTGTTTAGGTACATCCGTGTTTGCACAAGTTAACATGTTTGATTGTTAAGATTCTTAAATTGCTGGGCTAAATGGATGCGATCCTGCTAGTAAAGCTGTGTTGTCTATAAACTGCAAATTTGCCAACTTCAGCTCTAGAAAGTAACCTTGATAATTTAAACTTCGCCTTTACCTGATACCCAAATGTGCCCACGTTCACCTGCTGGGCTTCCTCAGGAATGTGGTGTTGTAAGGGTTCGATTTGTCTGCTCCTGCCCTGAGTACGTGGAGACTGACATCTTCCCTGGCTCTCGTTTCAGACCCATACGGACCTACCATCCGTCTGACGAGGCACCAGCAGAGCCAGCACGTCCTGCAGCCTCCTCCTGCAGCAGAATGGCATCAAGGTCTGGTTTTTCTTGTCTTGGTTGCATCGTATTAAGAATTGTAAGAATGAAATTTTGTTTACAGAGTTTATAGAATGTCTTGATTTGGAAGGGACCCACAAGGATCCTCAAGTCCAGCTCCTGGGTGAATGGCCCATATGGGATCAAATCCATGACCTTGACATTGTCAGCACCATATTCTGATTTGTCTTCCCCTTGAGCATCTTCTAGTTGTAAGGAAAGCAGGTTTCTTCAGAAGAAGCAATTTAACTAGTGGCTTTATATCAAAACCTCAGATTGCCAAGGCTTGGGAGGTTTGGAATGTAAGGTGTGAGGAATGTGGACTGCTGGCAGTTCACACCAGGAGTTGTGTCCTCAGCTGTGCAGTGTCCAGCACCCTGGAACTTCGTGCTGTGAACAGCAGCACAGCTAAAGCAGATATTTATATCAGCCATGGAAGGGGCATGGTGCAGTCAGGGAGCCAAAGGGAGAAATTCTTTCTGGACAGTCTGTGCCCATCTGCAAAGACTGTCATTCTGGATCAAAGGGCTGGATTTTCTCCCTTCAAAGACTTTTTCTTGTCACGGACAGGCATGCTTGCCTTTATGTGAAAGGAGAAGACATACCAAAACAAGATATCCCAGATAACAAATATTAATAGTGTCAATGTTAAAAAAAAAAAGGAAAAATCAGGTTAGCCAGCTAACTTGTGACTGAAAAGTGATCCAGTATTCTCTACACAATTCAGTATTACTTATCCAGTGTTTGATTCTAATTTTCAATGTCTTTCTTTTAAGTGCGGATTTCCTATGTGTGACTATGGAACTGCCATTTATCATATTTTTACTCCTTCAGCTGTAGTACCTTGTGAATATGAACTGCTGCTTTTGAAATTGTTGCCTTTTTATCACAGACTGTTCAGTGATTTATTTCTTACTAAGATTGCAGATCAGATGTTCTACCTTTGAACATTAGCCTTCCATGGGAAGAATGATGGAGGAGGGCAAATGACATCAGATTTAACTCTGCTGCAGCAGGGCTGCTGAAACACTAAGGCACTGGGAGAATATGCAGTGCTGAGCTCTGTGTGTGTAATGGGAAGCCATCAAGCACCTTGTTACAAGATGTTTGTTTGCATTCTACTCTAAGCAGCTGTAAATAAACATCTTGCAACAAGGCCACGTTTTTGTCTGCAATTCAGGAAGGAAGAGAAGGAGGGATTCAAGCTGTTTTCTTCAGGCTGCTTTTATGTTCCGATCTGCCCAAGGTGGTGAACTGCTGCATGTGCCTGGGAACAGACCAGAGCATGCTCCTTGTTTCTTGCCACTGCAGTTCCTTTCAGAAAGCCCAAGAACTCCTCACTTTATTCTGGGGATGAGTAAGAGACTTCACTCCTTTATTTTTTGAATGAAGGTTCTCTTTTATGTGACCTGAATTGATGCTAAAGGGGAAGATTATTCCGAGGCCCCCCTGTTGCAAAGTCTTTGCCAAGCCTCATCTGTGTCTACTTGCAGGGCAGAGTTCTTGGCAACCAGCCCTATCAACTTTCTTCTTCCTCCTGCTGCTGGTGTAAAAGCCAAACACAATGGAAACAGATCACATTTTTCTTATCTTTTGATCGCTTTTTAGCTCATATTGGATTTCTGCTTTGCCAGCATTGAAAATAATTAAGAGCTGGTAATTCAGCCATGGTTAGTACTAGGTATAACTTATACCATAATGTTCATTCCCTATGCTTTTTTCACTTGCCTCCCTATCCCCAGGGTAAGGAAAGTGACATTCATGAAAAGTTAGGTCAGAACTACTCAATTTTCCACCAGAGCTGAACTTGGCTGCACAAGTCCTGAAGGACGGGTGTCTACTTTCTAGAAAACAAATGATATATTGATTTCCTATTAAAAGAGAGCACTGGCAGGAACTTCCAAAACAAAAGCCTTCTTTCAGCAGAGCATTTAAATACGGGTCTGCTTAAATTGTGCACAGTCTTAAGTGCTCTGCTGGAAGAGCTCTTCAGTGCCTGCTTTGAATCCCCGTGCCAGCCTTGCCTGGGCCTCACCTGGGCTTTGCCCTGTGCTCGGGGTCACCTGCCACAACCATAACCTGCATTTTGCATCCCTGAGCAGACTGCTGAGACTTTGAATTTCTGAAGAGTGTCAGAGTCCACTGAGGGTTTTCTTTCCTTTCTCTCTTTATTTTTTTCCCCTTCTTCTCTCACAGTCACATACAATGTGAACTTCAAGATTCATTTCAAGTCTTCCTCCATTTTGTGAGCACAGGGAAGAAGTTAAGCAAGATACTCTTTTTTTTTTTTAAAGCCAAATTTATTTCCCTTTTCTCTACAATTAACTGCTTACATGTACTGCAATGGTCATTTTCCCCAAAGCCTGACCAAAAAATTTCCTGGACAAAGGCAAAAAGAAGTAATGCATTTTATATTTTTTAATTACTTTCTCACATGAGGAGCAGCAGCTCTTTTGGGATAGATATTTTTATCTTGCTGTACCTTTGCACATGTGCATGTACCATTTCTACTGCTGGTGTTATTTGTGATAATTTAATTGTCCTGGAATGAAAACAGGGTGCTTGGTCCTTTTTTTAAATTTTAATTTTAAGTTTTAATTTTATTTTACTTTTCTTTGCTATACTAGCAGTGTTTTCTCCCAGGATTTATTCAGCTTATATTATCACTTCCCAAGTAACTTCCCCTCTGTGTTCCACCCAGGTGATCCCTGCTGTGGAGGCCTGTCCTTGTCCTGGCCTTTCAGGATGCAAAGCTGGTTCTTGGCAGGAGCTGTTCCTGCTTGCCCCAGAATGGCAGAATGACAAGCTGAAATAGTGACTCATGGAGAAAATATCTTTCAAGTACAGGAAATGAGGAGACAAAATATCAATCTTTTCCAATCATATTTGTCAAGAGCTCTATGAATGAGGGGGGATGATAAACTTTCAGGTATTTCTAATTTGAAAAATACCTGTAGGACTTGCTTCAAGCAGATTGATGTTTTTTTTAGTTAAGATTCTCAGGAAGCTATAAAACACAGCAAAGTGATGGCAATAAGATCCCACCAGTTTCTTAAATAGATGAAAGGATGCTTCAAAGTCTATTTGTTTAGTCAGTCTCTCTTTTCATCTTTGTTAATTGCTCAGAAGGATGAAGTAGCATTAGTATGCACAGCTTGTGAATTATAATCTTTAAAAGCAATCTTTTTTTTCTTTTTTAAGCATAGGTGTTAACCTTAATTCTGCTTTCCCACAGGTGCAGCACGTGTGTTTGCTGACATACTTAGAAATTTATTGCCATAATAATAAAGAGAAAGACAAAGTAAATGAATAGGTTTGGAAATCGTTCTATTAACTGAGAGGCCCTATTTTCAGATATCCATGTCCTTTTTTTGTTTTTTGTTTAAGTATCTTGTAATAACATATATAATCTTGAAAATAGGGAATGGTATTAGAGTTCATGTAATAGTTCATTTGGAAACAATTTTGGTATTAAGTTGTCCAATTCTTGTACTACTTTTTACTCCAGTATGTGCAGTAATACATGAAAAAGCTGTCCTTGGTAATACAATTCACCTTTTGAGTTTCACTTGGATATCTGAGAGGTCTTGTTTCTCATCTTCCAAGTCTATCCATGATAGTCCTAATCTCTAAATCAAGACTGAGAGAAAAACTTGTCTATATATATATGTATATGTATATATATATATATGTGTGTGTGTGTATATATATATGTGTGTGTGTGTACATATATATATATATGTGTGTGTGTATATATATATATATATATATATACATGTCTGTGTGTGTTTATGTGTAACAGAATGGGCTATGTCTGCATCACAATATGTTACCCAACAGCATGATATCCATTCTGCCCACGTGGTTATAATGCTATTTCTGGTGTCTAAACAAGAAATAATTCGTGAACTCAGGCTTGGTCATCTTCAGCAATTGGAATGTCATGTAGCATGTGACTAGTTTATCATTGCAGTGTTTTTGAGCTCAATATCAGATAGCAAGTAAAAAAAAAAGATAGGTGTGAAATTTGCAGTTGGAAATGTGTCAGAATTGGCTTCTTTAAAGTTGTGTTTGACATGTGCATTTCCAATCTATAGAAGAATTTCTCTAGCCTGGGTTCAGTTCAGAATGAGCTCTTTAGCAGCTGGTGTGTTTCTGTGTGCTCCCCCCAGCAGTTTGGAAGCATCAGGGTGGCATTATGAAAACAGAGATAATCCTAAAAAGAAAATAGAACATGGAGGGGAAGAATGAACTTGGTTGTAGTTACACACACGACTTTCTCAACGCCACTGAACCAAAAGCTGCCTGGAGCTGTAACGTCCTGCACGTGTCAAGGGCGTATCAGTTTGGCTCTGGTACAAATAACATCTAAACCAGCAGAAAGTGGTGGGGGGAGGATTGTGCTCTGCTTTTTTGGCTTTGAGTGCCTTCCAAATTTTTTTAAGTGTCAATTAACCTTTGGTAGGTAGATTAGCAGGCATGTGGGATTCTTCTCCAGCAAGGCTGCTGTAGCTTTTTTCCCCCTCTGTACCTGAAGAGTCCTATTATTGTGCCCAGATCTTTTCCTTTCATCTGGTGGCCCCTCAAGAGCTCTTAAATATGCCTGTTTCCACCTTCCTTTGTACAGTGTCTGCCTTCCCAGGTTTTCTGCTGCATACAGAAGAGCCAGTTTATAAAGATATAGAGCCCAGCGACTATAAAGGAGCTCCCTCTGTCAGTTTGTCATGCTTTAAAGGATTGTGGGCACCCTGAAGGGAAGATTAGTGGGGGATTGTCCAAATTGTCAAGGTTCTGAATTCTTTTTTAGAAACCGTTTTTTTGCATTGGCTTAGAAAAGAAAAGGTCTGTTTATGGGGGGAAGGTAGTGAACGAGCAGGAATGGTGACATTCCCTCTGTTTGAGGCTGATCACCATGTGCAGCCCAGTTTCTCAATTCCAGACCTAAGTATCTGGCCCAGCCCACTGAGACCTGGAAGCATGAACTTGGAGTGTTTTGTGCTTTCCCAGAACCTGAAATCAAGGAACCTAAATATTCAATGTATCTTCTTTCACAGGGCTATCTGCTCTAGCTCTGATAAAATATACTGAGTATCTCTTTGTCTTCCATCAGAGACACCTAATTTTGTACTTCTGCTATAAATTGCTCTCTCTCTTTCTCAGTATCTCTTCAGTTTCTGTTGCCCCACTGTTTTGCTCATTCTCCCCCTGCAGCATGGTGATGTTGGGGCGTGCAAAGGTGTAAAGTTCCTCTTGATGAAGCAAAGTCAAGTATGAAGGGAAAGGGCCAGGTCTCACTGCCACACGCTACACATATGGTCAACACGTGCACCATGAGTGCAGTGCTTTTGGGACATGTCAGCTCAGCCCATTCCCATGAATAATCTGTCCAGCACGGGCACCGTAAATCCACAGTGCCTGGACAGGCTCAGGTGCGCTGTGTGGATCTGTCTGTACACTGCAGACATTGCTGAGCTTTCCAGTAGACCCTTGTGTATGCCAGATGTCCAAAGGTCCCAACCAAATGTCAAACTTGGGTCTTGTTGGATCAAAATTTTCTCTTGGGAAAGCTGGCTCTGTGAGAGAAAGGAGGTGAAGTATTGCTTGTGGCTGTGCTGGGGAGGGGTGATCTTTGGTGCAATTGTTTAGCAAAGCTGAAGCACAGATAAAGAAGAGCAAAACTTCAAATTGCAGGAGTTTGGTAGGAATTAATAATTCTAAAAGAGTAGATCCTAGAAAAAATAGTTTAGGGCTGAACTGCAGGACATTATCACAAAGTTGGGGGGTTTTTTAGGTCAATACTGAAGAGTCACTGTCCCAGTAAGAGTTCTCTGAGCTAACATATATATAGCTCAGATAGCAAGTAGGTACTACATGTCCTATTCAAATTGCTGATTTATTTCAAGCATCATTGCTTGTTACATTGTAGGCAACAGGAGTGTAACCCAATTTACTACTCACCATTGTTGTAACAGGGAAGTTAGTGATGCATAAACCTGACTCTGGCCACCTGTGCAGGCAGGAGTCTTTTTTTTGTCTCCCTGGTGCCCTGATGGGATCAGCAGGGGAAGCTTAGCCTCTTCTCTGTCACACTTCCACCATGGTCATGCTTGCCCTGAATAAACTGGTGTGAGCCCATTCCCAGTATGAACTGGAAGAGATTCAGGTAAAACATGCAGCATTGGTGTGTGTGATGCCTGGAAGAAATGGAAAAGCATTTGTGGTTGAAGAAACTTGGGCCATCAAGCTGAGCAGCCATGGCCCTGCATTCACAGCCAAGAATAAAGTTGATGAGTCTTTTATATACTTCCAGCAGCTTCAGTATTATCTCAGGTGCATTTAATAGTACAGCTGTAATTTACAACGAGGAGAAAATTCAGCCAAACAACATGTTTTGTGCTTAATCTATTCAGGCTTTATTCCTCCAGGAAGTTATCTGATGTTACTTTATGTACTTGCTGCCTGTGGGAGATGGCACCTCTGGGAATGTGTTTCTGGGTCACTGGATATTGCAAGGATACACATGATTAGAGGGAGAACCAGCTACGTGTCTACAGTATCGCTTGTTCCCAGTCTCAGCAGGTAATAAATAGTGTCACAAAGCACAGCAATAGTCGATATCCCTGCTAAACCATCTGTTCAGAACTGCTCAAATGGACTTGGTTAAGCAATTATTCCCCAGGGGCTGTTTATATGTTAGAGGATCTGCATATCCTTTAGATCCTTAACCTTTAGACAGGTCCACATAGCGATGCCTTGATTTATTTTCTTTGTGTGGTCTTGACCTTCTCTTGGCAGATTTAACATTACCCCTCTCAAGAATGTTGCTAATGCTAGAAATGAATTTCTGTACTTCCCAACTGCTGGTTTTATGTGTGAGTTTTGTGATCTCTGCTATTAAGCTATCAAATTTAGGCCTAATAATCCACTGAGGCTGGACAGGATTCATGCAATATAAGAACTGCAGTTTGGGATAATACTATTCCAAATATGCTAGCTCTCCTTCCTTCTCATTTTCTATGCTATTGGCTTTTTTTCCTCAAGTCCTGAAAAGAAATCATGTTCTTAGCAAATAAACTTTCTCCTTAGAAGCCTTCACCCCTTCTGTTTGAGGGAAGAAATCTTGTAGACTGGAAAAAGACACAGCAATAATAAAGTGTTTTTTTTTTTTTATTATTTTATCCTATTAAATAAATACTACAACTTTCAGTGGGTAAATTCAGCTGGACTGGCAGTACCCAAATGCCTTATATTTCTAAAGGAAATGCATCACATACTGCAGCTGCATTAGGTGGGCATAAGGAAAAGTGGCCTGTGGGTGTGTGCTGGTGGCTGCCTCAGAAAGAGGATATGTGGCTTGGGAGAGGCATGAAGAATGCTTTCGTTTCCCTGCTTTAGGAGTGCTGATCCCTACGGCTCCCAGCTGAAGGGAGCGCTGGCAGGGCTGTGTGGGAGCTGTGCCCGCTGCTGTCACTGCTGTTCCTGGTTTTTGGGTAAAAGAACAGTGTTCTAGCCCTCCACTGGGTGCTTCAACTTTTCACCCAAGTAGTGAGGCAAAGGAATATCGTGCTGTCAGTAAGATAACCTGACAGATCTTATCTCTCTGAGTTTGCAAATTAGTTTAAACTGCGTCACGTATATTTTAAATGAGCCCTGTGATTTATTTCCTAGGCTCTGAACTTGCTTTGTGGCTTCGACTTTTTAATGGCAATGAAGATTTGATAGTCTTTAAAAACATATCTGTGGGCTGCTTAGAAAAACTGAATTGGTCGTGACATCCACAAAGCAGTCAGGACTTTGATGGGCAATCCCTGATGCAAAACACTTTGTGCCTTTCAGCAAAGAACTAAATACATTTTAAAAGGTGCATGAAAAGAGAGGTTATAAAAGGCCTGACAGTGTGTCCTTCTGTGTTCATGGGGAATTTTCTAGTTCTGGGCCTGTGCTGCTGAAGGCAAACCTGAGGCCCTGACCTGCAGTGGACATGTCCCAGGGCTGCATGCTCTGCCCTTGGGAGATATTTCTAATATTTGCCCTGATTTTTGACTGTGAAATGAAGGCTAATGATATTGTGGCCTCTACTCTTTTATCTCTCCAGTAAGAGGCACAGCTTTTGTATTACCTGCTGGGGTTTGCCATGGTTGCAGAAAACAACAGAGAGCTTCTTAAATTCTTAGAATTTAAGTGTTTTCTAGCTATACAGAGAGCTATGAATCATGAGCTGCTGCTCACTTGCAGGCTTGCTCATGGAAAAGGAGATAGCTCAGCGCTGCTAGTGGTGGCAGCTACCCCCATGGCTTGGTTCCTAGCTGCTAGCTGTTGTTTGTCAAAGAATATCTATATTCCCTAGCAGGATGTTTTCTTCTCCATTTTTCTTGCCAGGATGTTTTCTTCTCTGTTTTCCTTGCCTTGTTCTCAAGGACAATCTCTCTGTGCTGGGGCAGAAAAAGATGGGATAAGCATTGCTTTGTTGCACAGAAACTTCGCAGGATTACAGCCTAAGAAGAAAGTGTATTTATTATGGCATCTTTTTCATCAGTGGATGTCAGAGGAATGCACAAAGAAGGTCAACACCATTATCTCTTTGGTAGATGGAGAAACTGTCTCTGTAGTTGCTGCAAACAGGGAAGCTGTCTCGCCACACAGACGTTGCCTGGAACCTGCTCTGTAGCCCATAACTGAATTTAAACTTGCATGAGAATTTATTCTTTCCAATTGCACCTTTGGAGCCCATTTGACCTTTTTAAAGGATTATTCCTCCAACAGTAAATATGAAATATTATTGCAGGGATTGCTGTATCCCTTTTATTAATTAATTTTGATCTTTATTATTTGAAATGAAGGTCGTTTAATTAAGCTGCTCAAATTTTTTTAAATTGGCAGTATTTTCTTACCAGTGTTGTAGTAGCCAATGATCACAAATAGTACTGCACTAAGGGCTATGTGTGTGCACTCTTTTTTTTCTCAACAAGGAAATTTGCTTTGAAGAAAAGCAAGGATTAATTTTTCAGATTTATCTGAGCTCTAAATGTCCAGCAGCCTCAGTGGAGAAACTTTGTGGGGCAGACAAATGATGGGAATTGCACACCAGGCCACCCTCTGCCTGTGAAGTCATGCTGAAACATGAAGCTGATATGCTTCAAGCAGCTGGAGTGTTTCGGCTTGCAACTGGTGATTTTTACACATGACTTACTTAAAAACTGATGGCTTGTTTAGGGTTGGCTTAAGACGAAGCAGTTTAAATAAAGAAGTGGAGATGAGGAAGATTAAAAATGTAATTTGATATAGATATGTGTGTCAGGGTTAGCAATATTTAGCATTTAAAGGACAAGTTTTGGAAGGAAAATTAACTTTCCTGCTTCAGGATCCAACCTAATCTTTGTTCCAAAGGTGGGACTCCTCTCAGTAGCTGCATGACCTTGCTTTTGCCTGGCTTACACTTTTTTTTCTTGAAAATGTGCCTTTGAATAGAAGAGAAAAAAGTAGAAAACTGGAGAAACACCTTGTCTGGTCCTTTCTGGTGCCATTTTCTCCTCTGTGCTTGTTCAGGTGTGTGTGGAGGGAAGGGAAAGAAAAATGCATATAAATGTAAAATACAAACAGTCAGTGGCTCTGGTCGTGGCCTTTGTAGGTTCATTCGCCATCCCCAAAAACGGTCTTTATATTTTTTCCGGCTATAGTAAGCATACCAGTCTGTTAATGCATCTTTTTCTGCCCATAGCTGGGGAAGATAGATGTCCCCTCTCTGGAGCAGTAGCCAGAGTAAGGGAATCTCAAGGACTAACTCCCTTCTCATTGTGAGGAGGAAGCAAGAGCAGGAAATAAATCCAGGAACTGACTCAGGGTTTCTGTGTTCTAATAAGGGATTCAAACCATGAATGATTTACACTCATTAAGTTTGAATTTCAGTCCAAATCTCAGCAAATTTTATGCTGCATTTCTCCCTTGCACATTTAAGATAAACCATCAGTCTGCAACAGCAAGATCTCTTCTGTCTGCTCCAAGTTTCTGAAGGAGCCTTCACAGAGCTCATCCTTGGCAAAACATCTCCGATACTGCCGGTGCTGTTTGTGTCTCGTGTTCCTGTTGCCTGCCTGTCTGCTGCCCCTTCGCCCCAGGAATGACCTGAGAGCAACTTTGGTTTGAGCAGTAAATGTAAAGAAGCCTTGGGGAGAGTTGGGTACCTCAGTGAGAAAAGTGCTGTGTCGTGTAGGAGGCTGCTGCATCTCCAGGCTGGCAGCCCTTTCCAAAGGTTAGCAGGCATCTCCCACTCATGCTCCCAGGGAGTCTGCCAGATTAGATATTTCTGTCCTGGCATATCTCTAAAATCGTAATGACTTTTATTTAGCACTAATGTGGATGCCTTGAACGTTTCTATGGGACTTCCACCGTCAAGTCAGCATTAAAGTGCCATTAAAGCAAAGTGTTACTGTAAGAAGTAGAACCTGCCAAACATTTCTCAGAAGAGCACGGTGCTTTACAAGATGGGTAAGCGCTCACTCTTCTCCATTTTCATGTGAAACTCAGTGAATAAGTCTTTTTATTGATTGGACAAAACAATAGAGAAGAGACGTGTGAGAACTGTTGGCAAGACTTTTTATGACAAGTGGCAGATCAGTGGATATTAATTTGCTGTTCATTGCACTGCAGTGTCCAAGATGAATCTTCATTGGTATTCAAGAGAACATGATGTGATACTGCACAGGAATATAGGGCACTTCCTATATAAAATTGCCAAATGGCTCAGACTGAAGTGGTGACTCCTGGCTATAAAACTACACATTGCAAAACTCTTCTAACGACATCTAAGTGAACTGTATTTGATATTTTTTTGTAGTATTGACTGTATCTTTATTCTAAGTTCCCTTTGAAACGCAACATTAACAGTGAGGCACAAGTTGCACTGAAAGCTCAGGGGTTAGGCTCCTATGTCACCTATGTGACTTCAGAAAGTTTTAGCTGAAAAGATCAAAATGACCAGAGAGGGCTCATGTTTCCATAGGAATCTTCTGTATTCTGCATCACAGAACCTTATCCTGCAAAAGCAGTGTAATAAATCCTAAGATCACTTTACAGCCCTCCTCCACTCTGTGGAGACGATTTACAGCAGAAGTGGCCAAGCGATGAAGACAGGAAAAAGTAAGGAATAACATCAGGGAGATCGTGAAATTGACTGAATAAATAAACCCTGCTCTCTTTGTTTGCAATCCTCATTTTGCAAGCTTTGAGGTTTAGTGAGACAACACTTTCCAGCCTTCCTCTTCATTGTTTTAAAATGGAATATCCCACCCCATACCAATCCTATGAAATATGTGACAATAGCATGGGCTGACAACAAACAAGGTGTGGAATTTTAATAAGAAGTGTTTAGGCGGAAAAAAATTGGGATTTGTTAAAATTATTTGCTCTCAGCAAGAGATGGGAAACAATAAGATTTCTTAATTTGAAACTGGAAATTTGAGAGGGGTTAGCTGCACAGAGACCTTTGAATGACCCAAGTGAGGTGCTGTAGTAGAAGCTGAGACTGCTCTGCCCAGGTCAGGCTGGGAGCCTGAGCTCTGGATCTCTCTCATTCTAGCTTTTGGTTAATCTGGTCAATTTGTCTTTTCCATTGGGGAAAAGGTCTGTTAAATCTGGTTGTGAGAAAGGAGTGTTTTGAATCTTAGTTTTGTGAGACAGGAGATCCCTTTCCTCCCTACCTGTAAATGCCTGATGGGCTTGCTCTCTGCTGAGCAGGTACTTTGCAAGGGTTGGAAAGGGAACGTCAGACAAAAGAGCCTCTCATGGTTTTGATAGCCCTGGAAACTTCATGTTTCCTATCCTAGGAAGAGTACTAAATGGGGTTCTTTTTTCATGCCACTACAGCATTCCCAAGGAAGATTCATGATTGGATTATGTTCTTAGGCATTATAAATCAGAGCTAATGGCAGAGATAGGTTGATGGTTTGAAGTAAGTGGAAAAATGAATTGGTCAATGCGAAGGCCTAGGCCTGAGAAGACATAAATATAAAATTTACACCCCTCTAACCCTAGCCCCAAAGAAGGCATCAGACCTTCAATTCTTAAAACATCACTTAAACAAACAGGAAAAAAGTCTGTTATATATGATCTTTGCTCAAGTGATGGGAAAGTTGAAATCTGGGACAATACAAAACCTGTGTGAAGCTTTTGAAAAAGTATAATTTCTGCGTTTCCTGAAAAATAGAGGTATGTAACATGAAACATTAATTTTGAAAGAGCATTAGGCTTTTTCAGGGGAAACATCAGAAGACATAAAAATCTCTGTCAATATCAGATTAGAATGAAACATTAAAAAAAGAGAAAAGCTTATATTCAGTCTCATGGGGTTGGACTGTGAAAGCTGAATGCCTCTATTTGGCCTTGATAATTGTTCTTTTATCCTTTGTGCAGTGTTGGTATGTTTTCACCCACAGCCTGGTGCCCGTGTCCCTGTCCTCTCAACTGCCAGCTACCCTGACTCAGTTCTCAGCTTTATTCTCCTTTATGACTCAATCACAGACTGTAAAATCTCTGCTGAGGCCATGATTCATCACCTGAATGCACTCCCTTTAAAATAAAGTATCTTTTTGTGATAGAGAAAAGATAAAAAAATGACTTTTCAAAGTAATTCCAGAGGCATTTTCAGTCTAGATATCCTTCTTTTCGTATGTTTTTTATTTCATATAAAGCTATATAATGGTCTTTAAAAATATAGAGAATATGTAAAGCGTTAATGATTATATGAGATGCAAAATAATACTCCCAGAAGTAAATTAAAAAAAGATTAATTCCAAGTGGTTGTAGGCAGCAGTCTGTTTTGCTGTTCAATGTCACACTGTTTTCTGATCTCATTTATATTGACATGTGTTATAGCAACTTCTCTGAAGGGAATTGAGCTATTCTGAGGTGCTGTTGCCACAGGTGAGATGAGAGTTAGGATGCTGGTACCGACAGGAATGTGATTTATTTACCTCCTCTGCCATGGAAGGTGGGCTTGCTCTCTTCCTCTGCTCTTTTGGATGCCTTTAGAAGAATCTACTCTTTTGTTAGTGCCTGTGAATGACTCTTGATTTTATTGGGAGAAACATGATATATGTTTATTGGGAGAAACATGATCTCCCTGCTAATAAAGATGGCAGGAGAAAGATCCTTTGCTCTAGAGCAGTTTTCTTTTGGAGAATGCTGATCCCTGATGAACTAGTATTTGAACATGAATGTAAAAAAAAAAATAAATTGGTGTTAGCCCTTCATTTGATGAACCCTATTGTTTCTTTCCTGGTGGTACTCTTGGGATGATCCAGCCTGAGAAAAACTATGGAGATAATGAGAAGCTTTTTCACATGTTTACCCACATGGGGTATCCTGTAGGCACCTTTGCCCAGTGAGGGCTGTTAGTGATGATCCCATGAGCATCGTGAATCATCTAAGGCACTTCATGACCACGAAATTCCTGGAACACAGGAAAGAAACTGGGTTTTCCAGTTGAGACAGTTCTGCCCCATTCAAGTGGATCAAAGTTGGGTGCCAGCCACCTGTAACCTTTCCTGTGGCACTTCCAGTGCAGAGCAGAGTTGTTCATCACAGGCACATGGAGCTGCCCTGCTTTACTCCTGCCTCTTTGCACAGTGATTGTCCCCCCTTCTGGGGTCCAAATGTATTGCATGGCTCAGCTCAAAGGTAATTCCTCAACTAATGCTTGTGGTAATGCTGGATTGAAAATATCTGTGTATGTGAGAGGGGTAGTTGTACAAAAAGGGGCAAGGATGCAGACACAGGTTTTTGTGATTCACAAGTCCCTTTTCTGAATATCCCAGTGGAGATTACCCATGGTGGTGTTGTTCTTTGATTTCTTCAGCTGAGGAAGCTGCTTGTGAGTTGATTGAGAAAGGTGAGCTCAGTATAGGAAGGAGGGAGAGAGAAAATTCTGTTTGTGGAGCTTTGAAGCACTGCACACTTTCTCCTGCTCCGGTATATTGCATATCTTTAGCAACTGGGGCTTTATTGCCCTATTAATGCCAAGAGCTGCAGGTGCATCCTAGAGCTGCATTGAGTCCAGTGATCTGTGCACCCCTTTGGAAAACCTGCAGTATTTTCACAATGGCCCCATTGGCTTTAATGGGACTTTTAGTGAAATAAACCTACATAAATAGTCTAAGATTTTTGTGGGTTTTCTGTTCTTTTTGGGTTTTTTTTTCTTTTTCTTTTTTGGAAAGTAATTTAAGGACAGTGACCTAAAGAAGTTGGAATTTCTCTTCAAGCATTGATTCTGTGGCACTGCTGTGGTAAATAATTCATGTAACACGAGGAGAATCCCCAGGTCTTTTAAAGTGTTCACACCCTGTGAAATCGGAATGCAGTTACTAAAACTGTCAGAAATTACTAGGTTCAGCACATGTGTTTCACCTGCTGAGGTTGGCCCTTAAATGTTATCACTTATGAATAGGCTCTAAAAAACAAGGCATGAAATTATGATAGCCTCACACAGGCCTAACAGTATTCTATGTGTGTGTATATATATATCTGTATATTCATTCTAATTCTGAGAGTTCTATGTTTTGGAAAACCATTTTGCTAGGCTTAGAAAATGGGTTCTATTCCCAGCTTGTCTCCATTTCTATGTTGACTCTTGATAAGTCCATTATACCTCTTGACTTGCCTGTAAAAGGAAGAATGGTGGTTTTTCTTTTTATCAGACACTTTGAGATCTAGGATTGAAAAACCTTTGAGGAATTTTCCTCCTGGTATTTTAAAATAAACTTTTCCTTAAACAAAAAGCAACTGCCTCCGTGAAGAACAAAGGTTTCTTGATTTTACTGTTCTTTGCTCTGACACCCCAGAATAATATCACAAATATTCTTATTCTCAAGTAATTCTGTGTGTTTTGTGTATACGTTTGTGTTCACAAAATCACTGCTGGCAGGAGCAGGCTGCCCTGTCTTTGCAGGGATAGCGTGATAGCAAATTGTGCTCCCCTCTGCACACCCTGACCCTGGCAGGCAGCCTGACATTTCGGGGAGACATGTCCTGACACAGCCCTGCTGAAGCCAAGCAGGGCAGGGACCATGAACTGACTGAGAAACTGCCTGAAAATCAGGGTGAGCTGACACTTCTGCAAGCTTTTCATCTGCCATGCAGCTCCTGGAATCTTCCTCCCTTCCTGTCCCTGCCTCACAGCCACAGACATTACCAGGGCTCAGGGCTGCAGCAACAGCGAGGGTGATGGCAGTCACACGGCTTGGGACAGGGGGATGTTTCCTGTTTCCCAATTATTATTAATACTATTGCTATTGAAATTTTATTCTGATCAGCCCTAGGATTTATGGGGAATAAAACCAACTGTAAGCACCTGGCAGCTGTAATGGAGCCACTAACCAGCCATCAGTGTGGCACGAGCAGCCTGTTATGATTGAGAACATTTTCCTGATGGCCCTAAAAAGTACTGAGTTGTTGTTAGCATCTTGTCCTCTTTCCAGGCGCAGTACTTTAGGAATAAATATGCCAGGAATTACAGTAGCATAGAGGGTGGGAATTTAATTACAATATTGATTATGCATATGTATTTATATTGGACACAAATGGAAAAGCAGCTGCAAGGCAACCTGGAGTGAGCAGTTTGGCTGCTGTTTACAAGACTGCTGGGTGGTTGGGATGATTGATTACCTTAGAGTAACCTTTTTGTGTTCCAGAGAGCATACACTGTGTACAGAGAAATGACTGTTCCCTTAGGGAGGGCAGAGCTTGTAATGCAAATGTCAAATAATTTTTATATTGAAAACTAAATAAAAGGCCACAATAATTTTTATTAGTAGCTTCTTTAATGAATTCACTGTCCTTTGAACCCAAACAATTCCAGTTTTAAGCACAGTCCCCCAAACTCGTATTTTATAATCTCTGTGAACTTTCCCTTCTAGATTTGGTAGTCTTAAAACTGTCTATTTTGATCCTTATTTAATCTCTATCAGACTAAAAAGCTTCCTTTTTAAGAAAAACAAACAAAGAGGAGAAACAGGTCTTTAAAACAAAAGATTAAAAAAATTTACTTTATATTTGAGCTATTTATTGGCTTGAAAACATACAACCGAAAATTGCCAAGGAGAGAACGAACTACAAATGATGTAGATTATATATCCCACTGTATAATTAGGGCAGCAAACAGTCTACTGGAAAATATTTTATAGACTACTTTATATAATGGAAAGTTCACAGCAGTCTAACAGAAACCAGCTAATACGACTCTTAATATGACTTCTACCAGAGATTTAAATTAAGGTTTGAATACTGGTGCTTTACAGTCTATCAGTCTTTGTAATGATTACACCTGCCTGCACAGCCTAATTTTGAAACTCTGTTATCATTCAGAATTAACCTACTAGAAAAACTCAGCAGAGATTTGATGTGGTTTTCTCTGCTTCCTTTGCTGTGTGAACAGATCTCCTGGACACTGCCTTGGAATTTGTTCTTTTCTTCTTTTCTGGGACTTGTGATGACCAGTTTATCATGTGTTTTCATCCTTATTTTTCTGTTCTGTAATGAGGAAGCTGCCACAAGTTTTTGATTAATTAAGATACTATTTAAAGATGGCAGACAAAAATAGACTCTTTAGATGTCCATGTATATTCCTTTGTAGCATGTGTGTGACACACTTAGAATTTGGGTGGATTGAAATAATCGGGAATGTTAATACAGGCCAGGTTGGATGGAGCTCAGAGCTACCTGATCAAGTGAAAAATGTCCCTGCCCATGGCAGAGGCTTTGGAACTGGGTGGTCTTTAAGGTCCCTTCCAGCCCAAAGAATTCTGTGATTCTGCTGGCTTGGCTCTGACTGGGTGCACTACCTTTGTGTGATGTTTTATTTCATTGTCCCCACACAGTGCACCAGTTTTCACTTAAATGTGTCTTCCATGACTTTATCTGAAGTTTCTGATCTTTGGTACCCTGAACTTTTACTTTTGTCTCAGGCCTTACCCAAGGAATGTTGTTTTTGTTGCAAGTTTCTACTCCCTGTTAGATGTGGTCTAGTTACTTTATATTTCATGACTGCTGTTGATGGGATGAATTTTGCTTTCTCTTCTCTCTGTGTGAGCTGGTGTTACTGCAAATCCTTCAGAGTGTTAATGAGAACTTGACTTTGTGCAAAACCGTAACCTAGAAAGGGAGCCCACAAGGGATGTCATTTGTTTTCACTCTTCTCTGTTTTACGGCTGCATGTTGTGGCAGTATCCTGCTTTCTTTCCTGGAAAAGAGCAGCATGGAAAGAATGTGGGTTTTAATAAAAAGGGTTAAAGAAACCCTTATGGCTGTGTTTCCTGATTCTTGATAGTCACGAGACCTCTTTGCTTTCAATCCATATAGACACACTAATGCATCTTGTATTTGTCGTAACACTGAGATCGCTGGACTTGTTGGCTCCAAAGGTCTAATAAAAGTCTTTATACTAGCTTTAATTGTCAGGAGGGGAAAAAATGGCCCTAACAGACTGAAAAGTAGATTCTAGCTTGGTACAGCTGGCTCCAGCCAGAGGGCTCTGAGTAGAGACTCGGTGTTGCTCGACTCTCATGTAGTGGTGTTACCATTTCTGAAGGTTTTTTTTTAGTAAATGTTCCTGGCCAGCCTGCTGATAATATTGGAAAGCTCTGAATGTGATGCATGAAGTCAATTAAATGTAACACATCTTTCAGAACTATTCAGAGATTAAATTCTCTTAAATAACACCAATGTTTTGGTTGTGCTACTTATAAAAACTAATGAGTACTTGAAAAGACAAGGATTAAAAGGAATTATTTGTCTATTGGCAATTCCCAAGGCTAATTTGTTTCATGAGATGGAAACGTATATACCGAGAAAAGCTTTAATACACATCTGTACTGATAAAGTTATTAAAAAATCAGAACTATTGCATCTGATGGCATGGATGGTTACAATATATTGCTTGGAAAGCACAACACATGGTCCTCTGCTACAGGCTGAAATTTTGAGCGGCTCTTTCCACATAATAAGTGTGCAGCTGTGTGTGCTTAAACTGCATGGTGACACTTAGGAAGGGACAGGGATCTAGTGAATTGAACTAAATGCTTGTTACTAGTTATGGATTACCCCAGCTAACTGTAAAAAAATCCTCAGAGAAGGAAAAAAGCATATTTCAAGTGCAGAGAGAGAAAGAAAAAGACAAATGTGGTTAAAGAATTGTATGAAAGTGAAGGAAGATGAATCAGAGATTATAATTAGAAAGCAAAGGAGCAGGCAGGTTTTCCAACCTCAGTGGGAAAAGATGATTGACCTGAGCAGCAGGAGAAAAGAAGAGGAAATATTGCTGACAGTTAAAATGCAGAAGCTATTACTTGAGACTGACCTCTAAAGGAGAGTGGGGGAGGAATTTAAAAAACTCCCAGACATGAAACCTACATTACTCATTGTGGAGTTGGGGAAGCCGGAAAACAACATGTGATAACTAGAGTACGTGAAGCAAAAATTGCTAAGGTTGTTACATACATGGTGTCTCGTGTGCTGTGCCAACATATATTTGCAATGCTTGTATTTCATTCCTTGTGTTTATCAAAGTTGTCAAAATACACTTCAGAGTATTTGGTAAAGATGTTGAAGGTGCTATCTAGGGCCTCCTCCTCCCATGCTTACTTCTCCCATTTGCCCAGCAAATCAGTGCAGGAGGAGCATTTGTTCAAGGAAAATCTTATTGTGGTCACCGGTTATTTCATTCCTCCAAAATACCTTTTGGCAATAAACAATACAGTGTTATGTTTTGTTGGAAACATAAATATAGCAAAGGGTCAGCTCTTCAGCCAGGGAAGATGGGAATCAGGCTGTAAAATCACACTGGACAGTGTATTTCTTTCCTGAAAAGATGCCTGAAGTACCCCTGGGAATCCTCAGAGCTTTCTGTAGCCTCTGGTGCAGCAGTGTGAAATGGTGTGAGTTTTCTGAAGAATGAGGCTGAGTGATTTAACCCACACCATCCCAGCCCTGCCCATGAAGCCAAAGGCTGAGTACACACAGCTGGATTGGAGCTGGTTTGTCAGTCCAGGGGCTTGGGGAGACACAGCTGTACCTGATCCTGGGTTGGGTGTTTGCCTTTCTCTCTCTTATAGATTGCTTCCCTTTGCACCTAATCTGGACCATTTTTCAGCTATTTTTATTTTATTTTTTCCCCATTTCTGGTTATGAAATCTCACTGATAATTTTCTATTCTCCTACAAATTACATATCAGAAGGCTCTTCTGATTAGTACTCATTTCTGGACTTTCTGCTTGTTTCGTATTGCTTTTAGTCCATTTCCTTTGCCTATTCCTTTCCTAATCAAGACTTCTCTTACCTGAAAGCACATCTCCTATAAACAAAACTGTGCATTTAGGTGTCTAATGAGGCACTTTCCAAAAATCCTAATTATGTGTAACAGTTTTGAGTATTGTTAATGATTGCCTTCTGCTATGGAAAATTGGCTCCTGAAAGACCATGTGAATATGTGAGTGTGTAAAATAATTACTTGTCATGCTAGGTTCTTTTCTTCAGATAGAAAATTAGGTTCTAGTAATTAGATCTTGATCACTGACATCTTGGCAATGATGTCATTATCCCTTCTTCCCTTTTTTAAAAAAGTATGATCAAATCATTTTCATCCATGAAAATGTAGTGGAAATTTATCCCAAGCCTGTGTTCATCGAGGTAACAGTCAGATTGCGGAGCATGTGAACAATTCAAGTGCATAATGGGCATATTGCTTCCTCAGGCCATGGTATTTGGAGGCCTAATGGTGCAAGAAATCCTACTAGCTGCTTATTAGGCACCAATATACCTTTAAAAATCAAGCTGCTGTTTAGTCCTGGCCTGAGATTGGATTTTAGCATGTCTCTCTTTCAAGATAACTCTGCATGTTTTCAATCCCACAAAATCAGATGCTCTCTTACTTTGATGCCTCTATGCCGCCTCTACTCTTGCACTGTCCCTTACACCCAAGTACCTTCTGCTGCAGGACAGTTTTTTTTCTTTGCAGATGGATGGCCTTGACCCCCCTTCAGGGTTAGTTTTCACATGGCAGATACATCATTACAGTGAATAATGTTGGCTGCATTTAAAGTGAGGAAAAAAAGAAAAGGGTTTAATCAGGAGCATGGGACCTCCAACCTCTGTGCCGGCCATCCTAGAACTGCTGGTCTGAAGGTTGCTGTGTGCGAATTGCACTGTTGTGATGCCAATATATGGAATTATCCTAAAACTAAACAACAAAAATGTGACACCTGAAAATGACAATGACTCTTTTTCCACACTGTAATGAGAGAGACTTGTGGATAGCAGGATGTGGTGCATATATCCTCACAGCTCTTTTCATCTGTCTGCAGAAAACATACAGCACAATCCCTGTGGCATTCCCCATGGCTCCAGCTCAGCAAAGTAGCTCAGTGTGTCCTGAATTTAAAGTGTGGCTCCAGAAGGGCTGCTCATATGCTCAATGTTATGCAAAGCATGTGATTACCTTGTTAGATGGAAGAGAAAAATACTAATCTTGCAAGATTGCAGACACAAATGTATTTTCTTCACATACAGCCTGTGTGTAACCAGCACTAGACCAAAGCCAGTTTGAACCCCTCACATGGAGACCTTATTTTGTGCTGATCTGTTTGTTTCAGAAAGATGCAAGATGGTCTATTTTTTAATTTTTTTTTTTCCCCTGATGAAAATATTTGAGTTCTGAAGTGAAACTCCAAAGTGAGCAGCTATTATTTCTTCTTTGTCAAGGACCTGTTTTCTTCTATTTGTCATTAACATTTGTCAGCTGGTAAATTATGCAGAGTTTTCTTCTGTCTCTGCTATTTTTTAGCCAGCCGTAATTATGCTAGCTGATTCCCGTGTAGACTTGTTTTCAGCTGCATTGCTTACATGCCTTTTTAATAGACTGTAATTTTTGTTAAGTAAGTTATGTCAGATTAACTACTTCCGATAAGATGCGGTATTATACTTGGGTTTTCTTTTTCTCCCAGCTGGATGCACAGAATATGTCACTGCTGACTTGCTTTCTCCTGCCTCCCTCCAGCTAAATGGCAATATGCCACTGCAGCAAAACTTCTGTTTGAGGATTCATCGGCTTTTTTTGTTGGCTAGTAATGAGGCTTTGAGGTAGCTCGCTGCTCCTGATTAGTGACAGCACGCACAAAGAAAGGAGTAGTGCAAACCAGTCATTAACTCATACTGAAAGCCTCAGCATTTAACTTCATAAAGATGAGGAAAGACTCTGTTAAATCCTTTCCATTCAGATTTGGCTGGTTTGGGGTCTTTTTTAGGCGCCTGCATTGGTTTTGTGGAAATAACCAGTTGGAGTGTTGATTATGCTCCTGTCGTTGCTGAGCTTCCATCACCTTTGTGCTCCGGTAGCATCGCTCTGGTTTCCCCCCGTCGGTGGTGACATCCCAAGGGCTGGGGCTGGCTGGAGATGGGCTTTGTCACTTGGCTTGTGCCCGTGGGGGCCTGGGGCACCTCTGAGAGCAGCACCCAGGGCTGCAGTGTTGGCTGAGAGCTGCCACACACCCCCTCTGCCCCATCTCCATCTCCTCCCGGCACAGCATGTGCAGGGACTCCACACAGGGCTCACACCTCCGGGGGCTGGAGCCGCATCCAGAGCTCAGTGCTTGAGCACTTGGCTGCAATTCCTCTTCCCCAGGCTGGCTGCCACTCCAGGCTGCAGCATCCTGGGGGGCTCTGAGTGTGCTGGCAGCTGGCGAAAGCAGCAAAGCTGGAGATGCAGGGAAGAAATCTCCCGCTATTTCCTTCTTTTGTTTTGCTGCTTGAAGAGAAAATGAAAGGTTGTGTGAATCTTCACAGGCTGAAATAGCAAAGTTTCTCAGAACTCTGTGCAAGAGCTTCAGCACAGTTTTTCAGCCTTGCTAGAGAGTTCCTTTATCTCACAGATTTCAGTTTCAGTCACGGTGTTAATAACTTTACCAGGTTTTGTTGTTTTAATGCAGCACAGTGAATTATATTTCCGGGGTCTCATATGAAAGACGATAAGCTGCTGGAAGCTGTTTATTTGTCTTGCAGTTTCTTTAAAGAAGTAAATAAAATGTGAAAATAATGGTATAGCACATTGCAAATAATAGGCTATTTTCTGCCCTGGTTTCTTGATAGAATGGATGTCATTTATCAAGTGTGAGGATGAGAGAAGGAATATTTGAAGTTCTCTTAAATATGATTTGCCACCTGCCTGATTGTTCAGAAGTGTATGCATGCTTAATTAATCTAATTAGTCAATGCATATATAAGAAGCAAATTTACAGGCTCTCTGTCATCTTAAATAAAACATTTTTGTTTTCCTAGGATAAATAATTCATTATAGAGCTGAGTGCTAGTCTGTAATCCTGGAGAACTGGCTTCTTGTGTAACAAAAAAACAATAGAATGATGGCGTTTCTTCCTTTTTCCCTTTGGCTTCTCTTCAGTCAGGGATTTCACGGAAGGCAAGAGGAACATCCGCACTGGAGGAACATAAATTTCCTTCCAAAAGATAAGCAGAGAGCCTACCAGCTTGGCCTCCATGAGCATTTCTGTGTGAGAGATAGTGCCTGCTCTGGCACAGAAGCACACTGCAATGTGTGCATGATTATCCCTGAAAGCGAAATAATTAACATGCTGAAAACCATGACAGGGTTCATAGAGCTTGGGTTTTCCTGCTTCAGAGCTTGGTCCACTAATTCCAGGAACGGAGTGCATTGTCAGGAGGCCAAGGGAGAGCAGCTGTGTCTCTCTGGCAGGAGCAGAGCCTCACAGACGTACCAGAACAATGCAGCCCAGGCAGAGGGGGAAGATTTGGGTGCATGGACAACCTCAGGCTTAGAGAGTCACATCATCATTAGCTGTGAGAGAGAGTATCGAAATCAGAGGAGGTCCTGAAGGTCGAAGGCAGCAAAATCTTGCAGGTTTTGTGTATTGGTATGTCCCAATACTTGTCTGAGTGTTCAAACCTTGGCACCAGAAGGATGTCCATCACCATGAGATGCTGCCACCAGCAGATGTGTGCCTAATTCTGTGAACTGGAGCTGTCCTTTTGTGGTGATTTCTTTCAGGGCCTGGTAGGATACTGAAGACACTCTGGGTTTTTTCCTGCTGTTGGTAGGACTGTAATGGAATTTTGTGTGAAGATTGAACTAGAATTGACCAGCTGATTATGTGTTTTAAACAGAGTGGAATAAGTTAAGTATTTTGGTTTATCTTTTGAATTTCTTTTCTCTCACTGGCTTTGTAAGTAAAAATACAAAATTATTTAAAGATACATTCTTTAATGAGAACTGGTAAAGTCTGCATTCTGAAAACATGTAATGATGCTTTCTTCCCTGATTGTGAGGGGTAGTCCAGCTTTCCGGCCTCCAGATCCACAGGAAAGCTCTTGAACGTGATTATCCATTGAAATACATGGCTTGATGTTGCCAGGGCCAGTGGAATTATTGGCTGTAATCAGTGGTTGAATCTGGAGGAGGCTCAAGGCTGTACTTTGGATGAATTTGCACTGCTGTAGTATTTACCACTGGTTTCTACACAATCTCTTCACAACTACTCAGCCGGTTTGACCACCAAAGCAGAATCTGGGGTGAGAGGATATTTAAAGGCATTTATTTTTCTCAGTTTTCACACACAGATGGGCGCAGAATTCCTGTAAAGCAAATTAGTATGAAACTGCATGATTGATGCATTAGCACCATAAAGATTGCTGTGACTCTAGCTAGAAATGAAAAGCAGTCTGTTCCCAGGTATTGTGGCCCTGTCCTAGCAATCCTGCTTGATTTAGTAAACTTTTAAAAGAGAGATGATCAGAAAGGTGATTTGTTCCAGGGGCTTGCTTGCCATGGACTGGGGTCAGCGCTGGGGACTCGCTTGTTTGTCTCGGTGTTGGTGGGTGAGAGATGCTCTTGTGTCCTCCCTGTACAGTGTAACATCCCTTACCTGCCTGTTTGAGTTCTTCTGTGGAAACCTGAACTTCCCATAACCATTTCAGCCTGTGATGAAGCCTCCCATTTACCTGACTTTCTGCAGGTTTGGGGCAGAAATCTTTCTATGTTTTATGAAGATGTTTTATCATCTACCTTTGGCATCTGCAGAGGTGTCCTGAGTTCTGTATCTGCATGGGCAGTAGTCTTTGGATATCTGTGCCACAGAGGTGCTCAGATGTGGCAATGGGAACATTCTTATTTTCTGCTTGGAAACTGAGGCAGAGGGGCGAGCTTTCTGACCCATCAGCAGGGGAGCCACTGACTGTGGGGCAGTCGGGGCTAGTGATGGACTTGACAGCTCTGAGTCAGTTCCTGGGAAGCAAGGGGCAGAGTCTGGGTATTTCAGGATGATTTCAGGGGTTCCGAGTGGTTGCTAACCACGAATAAATACACAGAATTGGGGAGAGGGTGCATCGGGCTCTTGAGAAGCAGGACACATAGGTGCTTTTCTCAGTGCTGCCAGGAGGTGCCTCTCTCTACTTGGGATTTATGGCCCCTGAAGGAAATTGCTGTTGCCTTTTTTGCAGAAACTGCTCGGGCTCACTCCTCGTTTCTCTCAGTTGTGTTGGTGCAATGGGCCTTTTGCACAACAGTCTTGTGGCTAGAAATCTAGGAGGAGGCAAATTAATTTTTCTCTCTTTTTGGTAGGGAAAGGCAGAACCTCACGTTTCAGGGGTTTGTATGCGTTTTCCTGAGCCAGGCCAGGGCAACAGGGCTGTGCCTGGGGATTGCTCTGTGCTGTGCCCCACAGTCCTGCTTTTCACAGGGATTCTCACAGTCATGCATGGGGATAAAATCCATCCCTTCACATGCCCTGCTTTCCTTCAGAGGGAATCCAGGGTGCTGTGGAGCAGGGGTGAGTGCAGTGTGGGAGCTGAGGTGCATTTCAGCAGCTCTGGTGTGGGTCATGGGGAGCCAGGAGAGCAGGAAGCTCAACTTCTGCACAGCATTGGCCGGAGTGCCCTCAAATACCGTGTGCAGGAGACACTTTGTAAAGCACAGGGCTAGGCAAGGGGTTGCAATTGCTCTGTGTCACAGTGATTTGGGATTTTCCTCTGGCAGGGGACACAGTGGTCCCTACTCCATGAACTTTCTATGTGTTTTCTTTAAAACTGCTTTATATAGGATACATTCAATGACTGGAACACCTCTGACACCCTCTTCCTGGCTCTTCATTCTCCTTCTACTGCTCAGCCAAGCCTTCAGGCCTAAAGAGGGGATTCCCAAGCTGCGTGTTTCATAATTTTCTAAGTGCTCTGATACTTAAGAACAGCTTGAGTTTTACAATATGTAGTTTGTAGTACCTGTTGAAGTTTTACAGGAGTGCTGCACAGGGACTGAAAAGCAACATTTGTATCAGGCAGGTGTAGGTGGAAACTCCTTGAGCTGGCACTGCTGGCAAAGGTGGTATATTAGGATCTAAGCTGGTGCTCCATTCGCTTGCTTGCTTTTTGTTTTTCCATCTGTATCTCTTGGTTCAACCTTGCATTCCAAGGAAGCATTCCTTGGTTTATTGCTTTTTTTTTCTGGTTTTATTGTCTTCAGCATTGTATTTTAGGTCAAATTTTGGACCTGCTCTGTTTGACAATGCCACATTCCAAAAGAGAGATCTCTCCTTTACTGTTTCTGTATCTCCAGTGCTGAGTGCTTCCTGTGTGTCTGAGCCCATTCACTGCATTTAACCTATCAAAAATGCAAATAATGATAATTAGATGGTGAATAACGCTATTAAAGATGCAGCTCGGTGCATATTTCACTGATTGGGCCAAATCAGGAAGCTTTGCAACGTGTGCTGCCAGCTCTGTGAGTAAAAGTGCTTGTTACTTATCTCAGATTGTAATGCGCTATCAATTAATTACTCACAAATCTCTGGTGTCAGTTTGTGTGGGTTGTGAGGAGCAGTAAATCATTAACTTTCGGTGGCGCAGAGTTTGAATTACAATGCCAGGCGGGCAAGGTAGGAAATTTGCAAGTTTAATCCGGCGGATGGAATCCCTTTGTCTGCAGCATCCCGCTGGTGGGGCCAGGACCAGACCCCGCAGCCCGGGCTCCTCACGCCCCCTCCTCTCCCGGTGTGTCCATCACAGGACAGGGCTGGGGACAGTGGCTCCCCCGAGCTGTCCCTTATCTGGCACATGCGCCGGGCTCCTGGGGAGCCCTACCTGGAGGAGGATCCCTGGCAGCCATGTGGCGCTCCTCGGGCCCTTCTGAATAGGAGCAGATGCTCAAATCGAACAATGCCCTCCCAGACGGTGCTGCTGTGTGATGGGCGAGCATGGCGCCACTGCAAAGCCCACTCCGAAAAAACAGCCACGGCAATAAAGCAGGATGGGAGAGTAAAAAGAGGCTTTGGTTTAGCAGGCAGCTAAAATGCAGGGCAGTGATCGTGCTGCTCTGAGCATGGGCACAAATCGAACTCACAGGGCGCTGATAAACTCTGAACTCTGTGTTTGTCTCTAGGAGGCAGTGGGGGCAACAACCATGATTAGCATGCTGAAGATCTGCCTTAAAGCATCAGCAGTTTTCATTTTTGTATCCAATGTTAATTGTGTTGAGGGTTGTGCCAAGGGTTGCTTTATGTTTTACAAGAATTGGAGGCACAAAGAGGATGACAAACTTCTCTTTCCCAGAGCCTAAAAGGAATCCCATCACAGAGCTGCAGGGAAAAAACAACAGCTCTTGTGGGTATCATTCTCTTGCATTGACTCTAAAGGATTTTTATTAATCATTTAATGCTTTGAAAGCAGGCAATGGAAATTAAATAATTAGCTTTCTTGTTCCAAGTATCAGTGTCATTTTTATGATGGGGACCTTGCTTGCTTTATTTAATTGTGGGATAACCAGTATGTGCCAGCAACCTTCCCTCTGAAACCCAAGTGGAAACAGGACTCTGTCATTTTAGCAAAAAGAGGAGGCTGCAGAAAAGGCTCCAGTGATATCACCTCATTATTTTGCTGTGTCTCCACAGAAGCATCATGCCTGTTTTATATTAATCATCTCAGCTAAAAATGTTCTACCACTGTAGTGAAGGCATTGATGTTCCTGTGGTGGCATGGCAGTGGATGAGTGAATCAGAGGGCATTGTCGGGACACTTTGTGTCTGATTTATTCAGCTGGCCAGAAGCACTGGGCACGTGTGTGCAGACAGTGCTCAGCCCCTCACAGCCTGGCTCCTTGTGGTCTCAGGCTCCTGTCCTAACTGAACCAGTGCAGTGCCCATCTCCCTCTTTGGCATTGGTCACCCTTTCTCTGCTCTCCAAACAGTGTTCCTTGTGCTCCCACTGAATCTTCTTTGAAAAGAGGGTCTGTCTACAGCTCTCTTTCCCTTTCACTCTTCTCCCAGCATTTTCCAAGAAGAACTTAGAAACTCGGGCAGAGTTAGAGGGTGGCTGGTGTAATCCTTCTTTGACACATCACATGATGGATACAGAGTCTGACAACAGTTCTGCTCTGCCTTTAGCAACATTCACACTGGAGAAAGGTCCAAAGTCAACATGTGCCATTTCAGAAGGTAAAAAATGCTCTATTTCTGAGTTCCCAAATCTAAAACAATCTGTTTTTCTCAAACTCCTGTTCTAAGTAAAAAAGTTAAATTCCTTCCCACAGGTCTGTCAGCTGGGGTCATGTGCAGCTGTGTTTTGTTGCATTTTAGCCACGCCTTTCCTAGGAATCAAAAAGAGGGTCCCTCTACTTTGAAAGAAAAAAACCTTAGAAACCACAAGCATCAGCTACAGAATTGCTGTCTTTATCTGTTATTTAAAGCTCATCAAGCCTCATGAGTGCAGAGGATCCTCTGGCCTGACCTGCTGCTGGTGACTCCAGTGTCTGCTGCTCTGTGTTTACCTTTGTAAGCAATTTTGGGGAATAATTTATTTTGCTGAGTTCTCCTGGCCAAACCATGCTTTTGTGCCCTGTGGCATTGGAGCACTGACATACAGACACTGTTGCAAATTACACACCAGGGGTCGAGGGCTTCAGAGCAGGAACGCTTTGACCTGAAGTAAGTTTCTGTAGATATGAAGTAAGAATATATAAAAGAATATATAAAAGCTATATGTTTCTACTGCTTTGGAAATGTTTTGTTGGTGTGGGAAGACATGTATGGAGCCTCCTAATGAAATGGTGCATTGCAGTTTATCACCTTTGGAGGAGGACAAGTGGGGCTAAACGTCTTTTCGGTTTGTGTGCAGGTATTTTCAATGTTATCTGATCTATGAATAGAAAAAGAAAAAAAAAGGACTAATCAGGATAAAGACTGCTTAGCATATATGAAAGCTGATGTGCCTTTCACACATGCCAGTCAAAAGGGAATGCTTACTAAAGAGCAGCAGTGATTATTACAAAATTTGTGTGTGTAAGGGATTTTTTTGTGTATAACTGCAAGGGAGTTGTCAGTACCTGCAAAGGGAATCATCATCCTTTCTCTGCAATCTCATCTCCTAGGACAATCCTGTTTAGCTGGGTACATTCTGTGGGCACTCTGTGGCTGGTCACACAGCTCTGGTACCACGTGCTGCTGTCAGCAGTGAAGGAAGGCCAGGTCCCACTGCCAGGAGCAGCCGTGGTGGCAATTCTCAGCTCTGGCCATGGGGCTCGCGCTCCAGGCTCTGCTGGGGTGCAAACCACCATGAAGTGCCCTGCACATGGGGTGAAGTTCAGGCCCCACAGTTTGGGAAGCCCTCTGTGTGCTGCAGCAGGTTTTGTCTTGTCCTCAGCCCTTTTAAAGATGAGTATAGGGCAAAGCTGTGGCAGCCTCCTCAGATGGGGAAAGGGAGATCAGGCTGCTCTGTCTGCAAAAAAGAAAGGTGGGACTACTCACAGCGAGTCCAATACTGATTCAAATAATAGAGACTTTTATTAAAATGTAACTCTATCCACTCTGGTGCTATTAACTACAATAAAAATGTTTTATTTATTCTATCTGCAATATTTCCACTTTATGATACATCTGAGGAACTCTGATAGGTTCATTTATTTGTCATTTGAGCAGTGAAATATGAAGGAAGGGCTGGAATCTATAGTGTTATTATGTGGGAGTTATTTGTGCCTTGTGTTCAATATTGCAGATCATAATGACTCTTCTTTGGTTCCACTCTTTCATCTGGCATGAAGGTTGCTGAGCTTCGCAGTCATTTTGTGAATGAAAGAAGGGAAGGGAGGAGTGCTGGCACATCATGCTTAATGTGGCCTTAATAATACCTGCGCTAAGCAGATGTTACAAAATAAATGTAAATGAGTAAATTCAAGTGCATATAAGAACCTTTATTTTAGTTTCATCTGTCCCACTGTATAAGCTGGACTTCTTGCTGAGGCGCTGCTAGTTTAAACAGCTGACTGCTGGGGACCAAACCAGTGTTAAGGCAGTGAGCAAAACTGTTACTGAATTCTCTCCCAGCAGGGGAAAAAACAAAACCCAAAACTAAATTTGCTAGATAAATTATTCAGTTGAATCATTCCCTTAATTCTCATAATAAATGGTTTCCTACCCTTGGTTCTATTGACTAATTACTGTGTTTAATGTTTTTACAAGCTTTTGTTTTCTATGCAATTTAATTTTGCTGGGATGAGATAGTCTGGAAAAGTCCAAGTGAGGGAATGAAAGCTCTGTGTCTGTGCTGGTGCAGCTCCAACTGAGAGGCAGGAATTCAGCCACAGACTGCTGCACTCATTCCCAGCTAGATCATGATTAGTAATGATAGAGCAAGAACTGGGTCCTGAGCAGTGCACCCCTGCTTTGGGTTCTTGTGAGGAGAAGACCATGTTCCTATGCATTAGCTGGTACTATTTTGTTTTAGATTGTCCAGCTTCCCTGGGTTGCTGAAGCAGCTTGGAGCTGCAGCCCTGCTCCCTTTTTGCTTCTCTTTCAAGACTGTGTTTCACATCTGTGTGTGCAGTGCCTCTGCTCCCAAAGGGACTCCAGGCTCCCTCTCTTCTGCTTCCAGTTGCTGCCAGAGGTTGTCCCAGGGAATACCCAAACAGGCTGGTCTGGAGCTGAAGGGAGAGATGGAGGAGTGTGGCCAGAACAGCTTCTCACACCTTGCAGAGCCACTGCCTCCCCTAATTCTGGAGGTCACTGCATGAACTTGCTGGCTTTGGCGCTCACGGCAGCAGAGTTTCCTCAGCACAGGCACGGATTAGAGGATTAAGGTGAATTTGCAGTTAGGGAAATAGACTTCAGAATTTACTTACAAGCAGTTTTATGAAAAGAACTTCAATTCTACTGACCTGTTCAGTATCAAAAATATCACCAGGATTGGCATTGCCAGGCAGGATTGGAATGCCCTAGGATCTTGGCTATCTCCTCTGCTGTGCAGCCAGAGAGCAGAGCCCTGTCCCAGAGGCTGCAGCCAGGCATTTCTCTTGTGCAGTGCTAGAGGTCTTCAAGGAGGGATTCCACACCAAACTGGGTGCCTATACTCTGCAGCTGGTAACACCGGCAAATGAGCTAGGAAAGCTTGAAGGAAACTCCTCAAGTGTGAACTCAGTCTGACACATGAACAGCTGAAGGTGACGCTACAGCAAAGTTAGTGCTGTCTGCCTCAGGAAGCCATAAGGAGGATGGGTAGGAGAGAGAAGGGTGCCTATTACAACTGCATTCAGGGTTGCTTTTGTGCCTATAGATACCATACAGATGGATTTATTAAAATGAACACGATGTGACTGATAATTGCCCAGTAATGAATATTAAAAAATAATTCCTCTTTCTCTCTAAATGCTAATAATGCTGCATAACATCTCAAGGAGCAGTGAAACTCTAACTGGTATTACTGAAAGAATACTGAATTTGAAGAATTTAAAGGAATGTGAAACTGGAAGTGCAGTTTAAATAAATCTTTTCAAGTGCTCTTCTCACAAAAGTACCTTTGACTTCTGTTGCACACAGATTATTTGCATGACCTGAGGAAAAGTCTGGAGATTATTTACTATCTAGGTTACAGAGTTCTGTTTGAGTTTCCAGCAACATGTGCCAAAATAAGGCAGATACAAAGTGAAATAGTTACAGAGATTTTCTTTTTTCACTGAATAGAAGAAGCCTTTGTAGCTTGTTACAAGTCAACTCTAGCCCACTGCCTGGAATTTGGTTAGCTTTTTTGATAATTTATCATGTTTTGATTTTATGGCTTTTTGTCCATTTATGCAAACCTTTTACAATTTGGCATTGAAATCCTCATTTCTCAAGTGTGGTGTTTCCTTTCTCTCTCCTCGCTCTCAGTTACCTCTCTAAATAGTAACATGATGAAAGTTAAATTTTTAAAATGCATAAAATTTTATACATATTTTCTGGTATGTGGGCTGGCACTGAAGCTGGCCTTGCCTTCTGGAAGTGTTTGAGGATGGGCTCTGAAGGGCAACCAACTCCTGCTCCTGGCCAGTAAGGTCAGCTTGAGTACCTGTGTCCTCACAAAGTGACGAGAGTAGGAGCTGGCAACACTGAACCTGCTCCCATCTGAACTGAGGGCTCTGGCCGGGACACAGAGCTGAGTCCCTGTCCTTGGTATTTTAGGCAGCAGGAGCTCTTTGGGCAGTCCATGCTCCCTGGGGTAAGAGTCTTGAATTCTCCATTGTTAGCAGGACTTCATTCCTGGCATAGTTTTGCATCCTCTGTGACCCAAAAAAGCTGAATCCCAGCAGCAGTGGTGATTTTATGCTGATTTGAATGGGCCTGTTTCTTGGGTGGAGTACTGCTTACCATCAGAATTACAGCAGGCGTGAGTGTTCCCAGTTTTTGGTGTGTACGAGGGTGAAATGAATGCAATAAGAGTTATTTAACACAAAAGGCATTGGGAAGCTCATCAGGTAGAGCACTTTCCTGCTGTTAGCAACAAGCTATTAGGAAAAATCCATGGAGTTAATTCCTAACACGGGAGAGGTGAGGCAAATTCTAACGGAACGGGTTACTGGTTAATTATAATAATAAGCAGAATAGTATTGCAAATAGTGCACTAAATCAGAACTGTTTTAAAAGCATGCTCCAGTATGTCTATAAATGTTGAAAAGAGAGAAAAGCAGGGCAACCTCATGAGAATTTTCCTAACATCTTTTTACTGTCTTCCCCTTCTTGTCTCAGGCTCTATTTGCAGTGATTCATGAAAAAAGCCCTGAAGAGCTGACATTTGGGCTTTGGTCCTTGACACTTAAGTAAAATACTTTAAAGTGTAGTTTGGGAGCTTTAGACTCCTTCCTTCCACTCATTCTCTCAAACACTTTTGAAATAAAAAAAAAAAAGAGCTCCAACGGATGTTGGTTTTCAGTTTTCCTTTCTTCCGACTTAATCTGTTCTCTGGGGTGCTTGTGGAAAGCGAATCGTTTCAAGGCTCTGTTGCCAGCCCACTCGTAGGTTGTAAACCCGAGGGGTTCAGGACTCTGGCAAACACTGCCACTTTGTTTGTTCAGCTATTTGAGGGAAGTCAGAGAATACAAGGGCAGTGAGAACAGCTCTGTTAGGCGAGGAAAAAATAGGAGTGAAGAGTTAATGTGGGGGAATGCACACTAAAATTGCTACAGATTTTCTACTGCAGACCTGCCTATGAAACTAATAAAGAGAGTGCTTTGTGCATATGCAGGGCTTTGTTTTCAAAGATCCCTACAAACATTGCCTAATCCCCTTCTGAAACAGCTGTGGGAGTGACTGAAAATAACTCAAAGTCTCTGTGCTTCATGGATGGGGAGGAACAGCCTTGGAATCCATGAACAAAGGCTGATGTGCCGTTTCCATGTGGCTCTGTGATGAACGGGTGGCAGAGCCAGTAGCTCCCAGGCTCTCCTTCAGTCTTTCTCTTTGTAGCTGTGCTCAGTGCCAGATCTAAGGATGTGCACTGCACAGAACATCAGGGCAAAGAGAAGGCTGTGCTTGATGATGTATTCATACACAGAAACCAAGCTTATTGTAAATAATTAATAATAATAGAGTAGACCATGATCTTGGTTCCTGTGATGTAACTCCATTGCAACGCATTGACTGCACTACACACATTTCCCAATTAGCACTTTTTTTTTTTTGTTTCACCATTAAATAACATGATATGTTACAAGGGTCAATAATGTCTCATGCTGACAAAGTACTTTTTCAGCCCGTTTCATCTGTAAGGTTGTGGGTACCGAGTTTCAACATGTGCACACTTCAAAAACATTTGGGAGGCTGCATCTCAGCAGGAGCTCTGGGGAACAGCCCTTGATCCTGAGAGCATTAAACAAGGAATACACAAGGGGTAATTAGGTGGCAGCAGCTCAAGTTTATATTAAACATCCTGCAGCTGTATCAACCAAATTTTCTTGTCTGTGCTGACTACTGTAGAGGTCTTAGCTTGTTGCAGCCCAGCTTTTTACAGAAGTCAGCCGTGGTCCTTGTGGAAATGACAAGTGGTCCAGATGGCTGAGATGTATCCACCTCTGCCTTCTGCAGCCCAGCATGACTGGGGCTCCTCTGAGAGAGAAAAGATTTTTTTGCTTGTGATGACTGCTGAATTTCAACACTAAACAGCTGTAGTTGGAAAGAGAGAGGTGTCCTGTCTGATACTGGAGTGAATGTTTTGTTAATACTGAATCCACTTAGGCAGAACCCAGAACCTTATTCCCACTGATCTGTTTCTACTGAGAAAATAGCTTTTTGTTGTAGAGTCAGAGCATTAGTAAGTAAAATTGAAGTCCCTGCAAAAGGTCATGAAGCCATTCAGGGGTGAAATGACTAGTCCTAGGTGAGGCAAAAAATGAAATCTTCTTTGTCAACATTTCCAAAGCATCATTTCATATGAGATTGCTGAAAATAAGCATAAGAGAATACAACAAAGTAAGCTGATATGCTTGCGTCGCATCTGCTTGCATGGCTGTCTGCAGTCATTACCTTTCCATCAAAGATGTGAGTCACATGAACTTCAAAAGAAAAATCAGAACAGAATATTCAAAATGTTTTCCAACCAAATTCTTCTATTTTCCCCAGTTTTTTTCTGGTGTGACTTTTCTTTTCCTGCTCAGAGGTTTTGGTCAGTTTATCTGGTTGCTAAAGATAGATGAGACAAAGGTCTACATGGATTTTCCATTTGTAAATGAGCACTACAAAGGAGAAGATATGACAGAAATTAACATCTCTGTCTTACAATAAACAAAACAAGCCACTATACAATGAAGGGAATGACAGGAGCATGTTGTATGTGTCAAAATGAAATAGGACATCTGTGTAGTAAAAGTGCTGCTAAGAAAGCCTTTCAAGTGTTTAATGAGGGAAAACAGATCGTTAAAGTATGGATTTGATTGTTGGAAAGAACAATGCCTACTGCTTTTGACAATGGCTCTTGGGTTGTTTATAATCAATATATTATCACACAGCTCTTCCAGGCCCTTCTGCAGTTGTGTCAGTACCTGAATCGGAAAGAAACTGAGCCTATTTATTGATTAACTGCTTTGTAGTGAAATCATCACCCATCAAACTCCAGCATCTAGAGGTCACCAGATAAATAACCTGCTTGGCTTTGCCTGGGCTTGTGTGCAGGGGTGAAATGAGAAAGGAGGGCCAAGTGTTTGAGTTACCTGAACTTGAGGAGGGTGATGGCTGCTCAAGTTCACTGTCTCTAGTGCTGACAGTAGCTGGCAGTGAATGCAGGTAGATAAAGTTTACCCAGTTCCAGTCTTGGCGGCAAAGGATTCAGCAGCATCTCCCCATGGAACCTAGAAAACAAGGCTTTGCCTGAGCTGTGTGGTCCAGCTGACCTCACGGTGGCCTTGCTGCCCAGCTCTGTGTCCAGCTGCCTCCAGCTGATGCTGCCCCTGATGTGGCCATTTTTCCACTTTGAGGGAAATTCTTCTTCCTTTTAAACAGGGCCTTTTGGCTGGTTTATTTTGTGGCATGGAATACATCTCTAGCTAATACCCCTCATTATGCATTTCCTTAATTATTTGGTTTCCCAGCGGCTTAGTAATCTAATATGACTCTAGGGACAAATCCTTGCCTGAGATCACAGCCTAAATATCTAATGTTATATGGGATCCTGAGATTAGCAGAGCTAAATCCTAAATCCTCTGGGGCTAGAGAATGCCAGTGAAATTGATGGGGAACTGCCAGTATGTGGCTGAAACCACAGGGAACAGAAGTCAAATAATGGTACATCCACTCCAGCCTCTCCCATCCCCAGGCCTTATTTGTTATCACAGGGTCACAGGGATTTGAAAATCAGAGCAAGGTTTGTTAGAACATCACCACAGGTCACTTGTGGTGCTTGGAAAGGGTGTCCTGTTGTCATACACAAAGCATTAGTACTGAGGAGGCGAGAGGGGAAGGATGAGCATCTTTTTTTGCTCAGCTGTGTTGCTGTTCTCTCCTGTTTTCTGGCTGCTGGAACACCCATTATCTCCGGAGCTGTTACTGTTATTTGTCTGATGCAGAGTAGAGAATCACAACCAAATCAAAGGGAGGGTCCCAGGTTTTGATTGAATCCCAAACCAGACAGGTTCTATTATCTTTCTTTTTGTCTTGTATTCAAATGTGCCTGAATCATTATAGATTTTAACATCAGGCACTGAAAATATGCAAATTTCTGTAGAATTTCAGGCTTCTGAGATTCCAGTTTTGCAAAACCAGCTAGTAGATTTCAACATCTTATCTTAGTGCAATGTTACCGCTAACTCTGGTCACTGAAATATACTTCTTTTTTTTTTAATTTTTTCCCCCCCTCCTAGAACAGTTTGAATTACAGTCTTATTATTCCAGGTCTGGAATTTATTTTGTGTATACATATGGAGTCAATTTTTTTTTTTCTATCCCATCATATTTGATAGTCTGGCAAAAAAATTGTTTATGGATTTCAAGATTATCATCACAGTAGTTCTGAGAGTGGAGCTCTGTCACCCTGCATTTATATGGAATACTTACAGACATGGCTCCACCTGTATACATGCTAATCCAGTAAAGCCCTTGCCATGGCTTGTGACATTTTAACTGTACCAAGTATTGCTGGTTTTAGTGGCCACTTGGGCCCCTCCAGATCCTGGTAGTACAGAGCTGTCCTTAGGTCAGTGCAGTGTGTGTACAGCTTTGTCCCATATAAATGGCTTTGCATTGAAATTATTGTTATAGCAACAGTATTATTTTTGGACGGGTAATGAGGTGCAAAAGAATGGAAAAAAAATAGCCCCCCTCCCCCTGCTTTGTTATTAGTGTAAATTTTCACAGCTCATTCTAGCAAATTTTGTGGCTGTCTTAAGATTTCCTCTTCAGCAAAAAGAGAATAAAGCATTAGGCACATCAAACAGTATTACCCTGAAGTGTTACCCTTTGCTCTTGTGATAAAGGCTTGTTGTTCCTACCTGTTTTGAGAAAATACCAGTGTTTGGTTCTTCAAACCTAATGAGTACCAGCTGGGACACATCTCTGTTTGTATAAAGGAAAGTAGCTTTAACCTTTGTACAGTGGTGCTTACCCAAATTATTCAGCCTTGGGGATATTCTGCTGAGTGGCAGGATCTTGCCAAGCTGTGCATTGCTCATTTCTGCCCCATTTGTCATTGCAGTGCAAGGATGTCTCAATAAACAACATCTGGAAAGTGACTTTAGAAGTTCCTTGTTAATCATTTATTGGTTATAGGCTGAAGAGCATTTGGTAAACAGGGGCTGATGCCAATTAGCTGGCAAGAATTTTGGTTTGCTCAGAAGATCTGAAGGATGCTGTCACCATTAAATTCTTTCAGTCTCTGCTCTGGAAAAATATTAACCTGAGAGAGGCAGAACTGTTAAGTGAGAAATTTTAACAATTGACAAATGTATGTGGCAGCCTCTTCACACACTTGTCTGCTGAATAAAATGTTTGCACTTTTTATCATTGGTATTGAAAGCCCAGGCTGTGGAGTTGTTTGCTCAGTCTCCAGAGAACAATCGGTTCAGATCAGTTACTTCCAACCCTTATATTGTACACTGTACACCGCCTCAGAGACATTACTGATGTCTAACCAGGGGCACGGATAAGAATCAAAAACCTGGATAACAGCTCACAAAGGCTGTGTTCAGTATGCGTTAGGAGCGTCCCTCTTTGGCTTCCCACAATAATGCTAATATTCTGTGTTGCTTTTCATAACAGTACAGCATTGCTCTATGAATCTTAACAATTTCTTAGGAAAAGCAGTGATGCAAACACGTTTCCACTGTGTCATAGCAGCTGCCTCCATGGCAGGGTGAACACCAGGTGAGCTGGAAAGCTCTTAAATAACTGTGACAAAATGGCTTCGTTTTGGGGTCTGCACTAGTCCACTCACTGCTGGGAGCTTGGTGTGCTGGAGCTCAGACTTGCTGCAGCTTGCACAGCAGCTGGCTGTATTTTTTTCAAAATAGAGAAACTATTCAGAAAATATAAACTAAGTACACAACTCCTTCAGTTTTAATTTTCTAGAAGTGCAGACAGGATAGTCTTGATTGTGGGGAATTCATTTAAGGTCTCCAGATGAGCGGTTTTCTTAATGTGTGATTTTTATCACAAGGAATGCTCTGCCTCCCTTGGCCTCTCAGGACTACTGTAAAACAAATAATCGCTCACTGAGAGTTAATTGATAACTTTCACCTTTTCTTAATCTTTGACCTTTACTCTTCTAATTTATACCTGTGTATAAATTAAAAATTTATATCAACAGTTCTGGTAGACTTGCTCTTGATTTACACTGAGATCAGACAGGTCATTGTTGGCTCCTGAGAACCTTCTTTCCTAAAACTGGTTGTGAGGAAAATATGATCAACAGGACCTGTTAGTGCATGGCTGGGATGAAGTGATTTACTGATTGCACAAAAAATTCAGCAAAGAAAATAAAACCTTTAAAGATTTTGGATATTTTGGTGATTTTAGTATTATGCTTGTGAGGGCTCTGTAAGTCTTTACCATGGAACTCTAAGTGTACATTCAAAAATGGTACATTGATGAGTGTGTCTTAAAGATGTAATGAAGAAACGGATTCAAGAATTATTTAAACACCTTGTCAGTTCTTTCTCTCTTTAGAAATTTTGGTTAACATTAGGTGGATTCTCCACGAGGTCTTCAAATCACAGAAAGAGAAAAGAGGGAGGGTAGCTAAAAAACAGGGACCTAAGACAGCCAATTTAGCATGGGGTTAGTCCAGCTTAAGAACCAAGTAACACAATTAGGACTCTGTTGTCCACACTTAAGCTCTGCAGATCCCTCATTTTTCTATAATTAGAATGATGTACAGAGCTATGTGGCTCTCTCACCTACATTATGCAAAGTCATTTTTCCCCCTCTTCTATAATTATAGTGCACAGCTTAAGAGACTGCCAAGTGCTGAGAGCAGCTTTAGCTTACATCGTGGTGCTTCCCAAGAGGATCACATGGACTTGGTTCTGATTTGAAAGCAGGTTGTGGAGATGGGATGGTGATTAGGTAATCAAGCATTATTTGAAAGTTTAGAAATGGAGAAATTTGCACAGAGGACCTTTCTGTTTCTAGAAATAGAATAGGTTTTTCAAACAAGGTAAGGATTTTAAGTAAAATTGTAGAGATTTTATTGGTTTCTGAACTTAGAAGCAATTCAGGAGCTGACTTGGTAGTCAGACTTTCCTAATGCAGCACAATTCTAGCTGCTTTTATTTTTATAGTTTGCTTTTGTAATCTCCCAATAAATAATTTTACAGTAAGTCTCCAGACAACAATTTAGCCAGACATGCCAGATCTACTGTTGTAAGGAACGGAGTGTGTTTTTAGCAGTGTCAGTTAATCCTCTACCTTTTCCCTGCACTTCCACCAGCCTGGGATGTTCAGCTGCTGCCCCTGTGTACACAAGCCCATGGCATGTTTTGAGCCCAGTGCCCACACTCAGTAGGTCACTCTGCCTCTCAGGTGGCTGCAGTGAGGGGACCGTGTCTCTTTGGCCTCCAGGTGCCCAGTATTTCTGGGACATCTGTGAAGAGGGGATGGAGAGAGCTGTGCATCCTTTGCATTTGGTGGAGTTGGTGCTGCCTTTCCAGTCAGCTGAAACATTCTTCTCAGAGAGCCCTTGTGGTACTTCCTTTCAGGAGCAGCTTGTTTGCCTTTGAAAAGGCCCAAAAGGCACCAAAAGGTGCCTTCTTTTTGGGCCTTATTTTCAAAGCATTCCTAGGAAAAGATATAACAATTCTGTGTTTTCTTCCTTACTCAAGTCAGAGTCTTCATCCCACAAAAACAAACATTGCCTGATGAGCTGCCTGCATTCAGCATTTGGCAAAGCTTGATCAGTTTGCCAAATGTTGGTGCCTCTTTTCATGGATAACCTCTCAGGAGAGAGGGGTTTTCAGTTATTTCAGATGATTAGAACACATTATCCATTGTGGCTAATACCTATTTGCAGTAAATCACAAGATTTTTGACAGGAAATGGAGATCATATTCTGATGTTTTTGATGAAAGTATTAGCTACTATTAATAGAGTTTTAATCTACTTGACTGAGGTTTGAATTGCACTTATCAGAGTGAGAGACCACCCTCTAGAAGGAGGGGAGTTCCTCTGTGTACAGAGTCCCTGGTGCCTGCCTGCAGCCCTGGGAGAGGACACCACTGCTCACCAGGGACAGTGGGTTCAGCTAATGGCGGCAGGGAAAGCTCTGGATTTGGATCCTGGTGAATTCTTCCAGTTGAGGGAGAGATGTTCAGAAGAGTAACATTCTCTTGTGTGCCTCAGTGTAAACACTGAGTAAAGGTAGAGGTGAGGTGTGGGTGTGGGTTTTTAACAGAAAACAGGGAGAGGGGAAGCTGCAATGACAGACCCCGCTGGGCATCACCTTGGCAGGCCCTGCCTGCAGCAGGCAGCATTTCCCTGGGTGTCACAGGCAGGCTGTGGCTGAGCAAAAGCAGCTCAGTCCTTCAGGAGAACCTGGCCCTGGTGTGTCCCACGGGAGGTGAGAACAGAGCAGGGTGAGCTTTGACAGGGCTGTGTGCTCGGGGGTGCCTCCTGCTTCTGACTGCAGACAAAATAGATGTTTGTATTTGTAAGTCCTCATGCAAGCAAGAAGCATGTGTGTGTACATAAAGCTTTCTCGAGCCTCTTGTAGCCACTTCTACAATGAAAAATCTTCAAGTGAGGTGCAACTAAACAAGATGTGTGTGTCTGTGACAGTGACCGAGCTATCTCCCAGCCAGAGCGAGGTTGCTGATTGAGATTTCACAGGTCTGTGTGGCTTGAAACAGCTGCAAAATCACTTTATGCAGGCAGTGGGTGTTCCCTGCTAGAATTCAAGCCTCTTTCCCTGTTGGATTGCCTGCTGTGATCTGTGCAGTTGAAGCACTGAGTGCTATATTGATAATCAAGGCTAAAGATCATTATTGCCAGGCTACAAACAGAAAAGCCCAAAGTCCTGGATATAGAACATCCTCTGAGCCTGCTCTGGCTGCACCAACTTCCTAAGGACCGAAGTCAGATCAATAAAATACATGCCTTGATTCTACCAGTTCAAAATTTTTTCCTGTTTCCTGATTTTCCATGCAAGGCATTCTTCTGTGTCTGTTAGAAAAAGGAAGAATCATGTCCTCTGTAACTGTTCAGTTTTTTCCAGAGTTCAGGGGAACTGTAGTAAATTGGACCAATAAGAGTCTGTCCAAAACCTTTAATGTGTAATAAAGTAGTGGTGGTAATTCAGTAATCTCAGAGAGCATAAACCTCCCTGGTTATCATCATATTTGGGGTAACTTCAATATCTACAAAGCTTGGGATTCTGGAAACTGCTGAAGCCCTGCTGCATGAGGGAGAGGAGGGATACCAAAGTCTTAATTTCTTATTTTTTAGTACAAGGCACAGTTCCACAAAACCAAATGTGTTTCTTCCCCTGTGGGCCTAAACTTACCAGTAGCTCTGAAGATTTACAGCATCTTAGCCTGCTGCCATTGCCACAAGTGGTGGTCCCGATAAAGGAAGGGGTAGGAGGTCTCATTTTGTTCAGTTTTGAAGACCTCCCCAGGCTGTAGGCTGGTGGGAAGCAGCCCACAGGCACAGTCCATGGTTCAGGGAAACTGGTCTCAACCCAAAGGGTGTTGTGGCAAACACACATGAGGAGAGCTGAGAGCAGAGTCTGTTCCACAGGCAGGAATCTGAGGATAATAAAGTTTACCTTTGCACTTCTTTACAGTGACATAAGCCATCAGACAGAAAAGTGACAGTTTCTCCATTATTCCTGGGCAAATATACTGGCATGTCAGTGTTATCATGCTGGAAAATAATATCCAGTTGTGCTTTCCTGTGAAGGAGTCAGTCATCAGAGTAAATGCAAGGAGCGCATCAGGCTCTGGGCACAGCACTGAGTTTAACCAATGTAGGCAGGTACTGGAGGTGTGAAATTGAAAAAGTCACAAATGCTTCCTGCCTTATTCTTTCTAGACAGGTTTCTTGTACTTATTTAAAGGCCAGGAGTCCCAAAGGACAGTGTTACCACCTTTATTACTTTCTCTCTAATGAGATTTTTCAGATTTGTGGCAAAGCCACATCCCTGACACAAATGAGATACCAGCATTTGCTGCGTTGCTTGATGTGCCTTCCAGTGAAGGGGCAGCTGTAACTCTTGCCAGTCTGTATTTCCTCATCTTTTTTGACACACTGAAACCTCGACACAGAGATATTGTCCTTTCTGAAGGGGAAAAATTCAGCCTTGAAAAAACTGTTATATCAGTAAGGCCTTGTGAAGAGGGAAGTTTGCTCAGAATTGTGTTTCATATCAGGCTTAGGAGTAGACTAGGCACCCTTTGCTTGCAAACAAAAATCCATTAAAAAGTAAGGAAAACTATTCTCTTAAGTCAGTACTTATATCAGACTGCCCTTAAAGGCTTTAATTCACTATTACTTAATCTCCCAAGCATTTATATATGACTGCACTTCACTTACAACTTCATATGGTACAATTTCATACACCTGCAGCCTTTGCTACCACTGTTTTACTTTAAAAAAAATTTAATATGCGAGTCAAGTGAAGCCAACTTGAGCTTACTTCTATGAAGGACAATAAAGTTACGGGGGCATGGTGACCATTAAATATTCTTGGAGGTATTTAGCACAGGATAGAATGGCAACTTGAAATACTAGAGCCAGGAAAAACATACATTTGATAAGCCAAATTTTCTTTTCCTGTCAGAGATCTGTATTTTAGCAATCAATAGTGACTTCTATGAAGCCAGACTGGGTCATTTATATATGAAATCTATGTTATATTTTTGCAATTTTACATGGCAGATTTTCCTGTGAAATATCGAGACGGATGGTGGTTTTATTTTTCTTGTGACTCTGCGTATCTCGAGTGTGCATGCCTCTCACTCTAGGAAATGTTGCTGCATTAATAAACCCATAATGAGTTTTATCTCCTGACATTTTTCTGGGCAACAGGACTTAGTCTTGTTGTTTCCCAAGATCCTCTGGTTCACTGCTGTCACCTGCATCACCTTTCTGATGGAAGTGTGAGAAATCAGGTTGCCTAAGAGCTCAGTTACGGGGCTGGTGAAGGCAGCACTTCTGTCCCATGATCCATGTGAGCCCAACAAAAGAAATATGCCAGTCCAACAACCCTGAATAAACCTGCCCAAGCAGACAAACAACAGAAGTGGGAGGGGAGGAGAGTAAAATAATTAGTAAGTGAAAATCCTGAATGCAGTACAATGGACAGTTTGCCTTTCTCTGCTCTTACGTGTGAGACGTGAGGGGGACTGACACAGATTTTGGAGGGAATGCTGCCATGGTGCTTCCTGGGGTCTTGCAGAGGTGATTTGGGGAATGAAGGGCAGTGTTTCACCCCACAAGTGTGAAACATGAACAAAGTAGGTTGTCCCTCCCTTCTCCAGCCAGGGCCATGCCCTCCAGCAGTTATTTGCTGCATCACACGTTCCTCCTGCTCTCCAGCTTCCCTCGCTGGCTCCAGGGCTGGCAGCTCTGCCACTCTGCTCCCGCTGCCATGAGGACCTGAGTGCTTCTGGGGTGCCTGTGTGCTCTGGGAGCCCTGTCCCAGATTCCTCTGGGCTTCTCAGACCCTGCAGTGCCTGGGAGGTGCTGCTGGTGGCAGGGAGGCTGTTAGCAGTGACTGCTTAATTGGTGCTGTAAATGCATGAGTAAGTCTTTTAGTGGCCATGAAATCAACACAAATGCCACAAGAGGAACATTTTTTTTAACAGCCACTTGGCTGGGGAGATGTCTTGCATTGATCCCAGGGTATTGGACTGCCAGATCTTCATTCCAGAGCAGTTGTCAGTAATGAACTGGTGCTAAGGAGGGGTTGAAGGGCTGAAAACACTGCAGCTCTGTAATGTTAATGTCACCACAGAGAAAGGATGACTCCAGCACCCATAAATATAGGAAAAGTATGATCTGAAAACTGTTGTTTCAAAGGCTGCTCTTAGAGACTTCACCTCTGCTCATTCCAGCAAGGTCCCAGTATAGGAATCTTGCTATAGGGTGTCACACTGTACTCGTCTGAGCTGAGAAGGGAATCTTGCACAAGAAAGATGAAAAGTTAAAAAAATAGATTCCATGACTGAAAGAAGAGCAGATAATTGCTATTTGTCTCTCTGAGCTTTTGTGGACAGATATTGAATAGAAAATGGTTCATATAATTGTATTTTTGGGAGCCTAGTTGCAGCCAAAGATTTATAGGGTTTTTTTTTTTTTCCCTGCAAAACCCCAGCTCTTTTCTATTTTAAAAAGAGGGACTATCACCAAGTGTCACCCTGAAGAATTGGACCCACTACAGTATTTTGTTACATATCAGAAAACAAAATGCAAGGCTGGTACACTATTAAGCAACAGCAGCGGAGCTGCCACTCTCAACCTCATTATTCAAGGCTCTCTTTAGTTCAATTATACACCTCTACAGCTAAGGAAGATAGATGAAGGTCATTTGGGAGCTGTAAACCACAACGCATTGAATGCAGAACTATGTTCTTAAGCTGATTTACACCTTGTTCTCCAGTGTTGTACAGCATGGGGCTTCGATTGAAATGCAGAGGCAGTGATTGAAAAGCCTTTTTCCTCTTAGCTCCAGATCCACTGCTTGTAATTATTATCGTGATTAGATGGCGAGAGACAACGGCTTCCACACCTGGGTGGTGACAAACCCCAAAATCTTGGGACTTGGGCAAAGAACCCACCAGGGATGCACAATGGTGTTTCACATCTGCAGTAAGTTAATTCTGGGTTGTGTGTATTGGTCCAACAAGGAAGAAAACCTGTAATTGAGGGGAGCGATTTGGCTTTCCAGGAGAGACAAAGAGCTGCCACCTTGTACTGATTTACCTCCCATATATCACAGCATGAGGAATGGCAAGTACATTGAAGAAAGTTAATTAAACAATGCAAATGCACACACAAAAAAAGAGCCCTTTCATGCTAATGACAAAGGACTAATCACAGGAAGCAGAGACATTTTAAAAATAACATAGTCTGAGGTGTACTTTCCAAGCCAATCTGGGACCAGATCCTTAAGCAGTGAATCTGTGGGTGCTGATGCTGCCAAACCTCTGGTTCCCCAGAAAGGCCTCAGGGGGAGACCAGTTTGGGTTCTCTGGCGCTTTGGTAAAAAAACTTCGGTAAAAACGCTAAATCAGCTTCACCATCCCTAAACATTTTTCCAGAACTTGTTCAGTGCAAAGCCCCTTGCTTTTTGCACTGAGGTTAAGTTGCACATTAGCACTTTCACCAAAGTCAGTGGAAGCAGATGCCAGCTCTGAGTAGATTTAACTAAATATCACCCTCAATTCCAGTGCTGGCTTGGGAAATATTTTGTCAATCTAAGCTAACTTAAGAGGGGAAGATAGGCAATAAAACCAAAATGATTTGAATTATTTTCTGAAATGTGGTTTGCTGAACATCCTGAATCTCTGGCAGCTCATCTCTATTTAGAAACAAACTCTAACAATACTCATGTTTTTGTCCATTTAACAGAGAGAACAGGAATCAGCACAGAGCCACAAGCACTTTTGACAGAGAAATAAAGAGTATCTTAGCAATATTGTATTCTATCCATGGACCAGGGTTTGCTTTATTAACATTTCCTCTCATTTTATTGTCAGGTAGAACATTAAGGACCACGAATGCATTTTTATTTATGATATTTCAGGATCTGTGTCAGCTGGAGATTTTTCTTTTTTATATTTTTATTTACTGGAAATAACCACAGGAGACTTTTAAACATTAATATTGTATGAAAAGGTTTTTTCTCTGAAATATTTAAATTTTTAACTCTATTTATAGATATATGTTTAGTTTTCAGAACTAGTCCTTTCAAGTTAAAATCACTATGATTTCAATATCGTGGCACTGTAAAAACCTAATTCTGTCCACAGATGTGCACATGTGATGCCCACTAATTTCACAGTACCTTCACCTGAAGGCCAGTATTTCCTCTGTGTTGTTTGCCTGAGTTTTTGTTATTTGCAGCACCTGGTATCCTTAAGAAAAGAGTTTTCTGTCTGTGTGCATGTCAGGTTCTTCCTGCTGAGTTTGGTCAAGTCACAAAAATGCAGCTCCCACTTCTAGAATGGCCCCATTACATTGTTAGCTCTGATTGTACATTAATCCAGTCCTGCCCTCATTAAGAGTCAATGAGAGCACAGAAAGGGCCTGAGGTTGCTGAAAACTGGAATCTCAAGGGTCCATCAGGGATAAATGTAATGATAACACATCCAAAGACAATAAAATTGTAATTATATATAATTTGCTACTAACTTAATTAGAGGTATTCTAAACAAAAATCTGGAATCCCCTTTCTCACAGGAGAAATCCTGCTTTAGTCAATAAGGTTGTGGTGCAAAAGCAAAGTGGAACTTGGCTCTGATGCACATGACTGCAATTTGCAGACTTTATCTGAGATTTTGCATTGATTCTTTACTCCACTGAAGATTTGTTCTGCACTATTTATAATCTTTTATCTTCCATTAAATGTCTCTTAAAAGGGGAAAATAAGTCCCAGAACTAGTCCCTAACTTCAGAATACTTTTGTTATGGAGATACTGGATATGCTGATGTGTTCTCAGCAATCATTACAAATGTAACGACCTGCAACTGTTAAAATGAAACTTCTTTAGTATTAATCCAAAACTTTTGACATAAACATTTAATAAAAACTTTGGGCAGAAGTTCTCTCATATAAATCTAAGGTTGTTCCCTGGTAAGTTTTTGCTTGTTTTTCCCCCCCACAAATAACAATTTAGTTGCTGTCTTATTTTTCCCTCCTTGCTTGTACTGATGCAATTATTCGCCGGGCTGCCTGGTAAATCAGATTAGGGAATGATCTGGATTAAAAATCACATCAAGAGGGCTCCAAAACCTGCGGTGAGAGCATGGTGCAGGGGTGGGAATGCCTGGGGAAGGATGAGCAGGAAAGCTGCTTAGGCCAGTGCAGATGCTGACATCTTTTAACCTCGAGCTCAGTATCCGCAGCCCCAGTGCCAGACCAGGTAGTGGTGCAGCCACTCTCACCATGAGGGTGGAAGCTTCTCACTTGTTGCAGGCTGATAATGATTGATTTTCGTTCATTCTCTTGTCCCCCCATGATTTATTAGTAATTGCGCTCATGAGGCAAAATTAATAATTTTTAATAATCCTGGCTTTCTAGTTCTTTTCCTTCTTCTGGCAGTAAATTTTGATTCAGCCATTCCAACTGAAATGCTTTTCTGAGTCTCTACTGGCGTCCTGCAAATTCTCTTGGAAAGGGCAGGGCATGGCTGTGCTCCAAAAATAGGGGAGCAGGGAGGAAGAGATATAATCACTCCAGGATGCATTTTCTGTACTGTGTGTGCAGAAATTCCCTGCAGAAAGTACTTCAGGGTCCATTTTATCTGCAGGAGTTGGCTCATGTTCCAGATCCTTTCTTCAGAGGAACTTTGGACACCTGGAGATGTTGCTCTCCCTCAGACGCTGCCAGGTAAAATGACAGGCCTTAATTTCAGGGACTGAAAATACAAGATTTCATTGAAATTTCCACCTTTCCTTCAAACCAGGGGTAGACTAAACCTTTTCGATCCAATCTTCCATTTTTCCCCGTTTTTTTTTTACACACCATGCATCCAGCCATGTCAACTCCAGAAATTGTGCATTTGGACCTTGGAAAGCCTGTGCTTGCCAAGATGGGATACCCACCAGCTCTTAGCTGGAGCCTTCTGAGCAGAGGATATGGCAGGATCAGCTCATTCCAAGAAGTATTGGAAATAACAATCTCCTGCATGTGTCTAAGTGCTTAAACAGAATACTTAGGGGTTTATTTCAGTTTTTTTCATGCAATAATCTTCTTCAGCAGTAACATCTGATAGCTTTACACAAAATCATAATGAAGTACTTGAGCAGATTATCCAGGCAAGCTCTCAATTAGCTGAGACATCTTGACCTATGAATCTGAATAAAAGGTGCTGAGCTTATTGTTGTGACCTTTCCAACAAGCATGAAACTGCTGTGGGTAGAGGAGTCCCTGAAATAGCCATAACGTAGGGCAGTAATTCTGAAAGAAGGTTACACCTACTCAGTTTTCTTTCTGTGTGCTGCAAGAGGGTTTATGAGCTTTAGCTGGTGATCCCAGCTGTTCCCAAGGAACTCTGATGCAGATAGGATTGGACTGAGAAATGTAACATAAACAAGGAGTAGCTCTGTGTATCTGTATCTTTTCTTAATCAAGCTGACTGTGAAGCATTATATGGGTACGTACTGTGCACATCATTGAAATTCAGAGCTTTGTAGGCACTAAACAATCAGTAAATGATATATCAGAGAGATATATTATTAAGCAAAGACATCACTGAAAACTTCTTCTGTAATCAAAAGTACAAGAGGTTAAGCTGAGGGACTTGCTTTTCTTAGTGTTCTCAGGTCTTATCCAAGAAATTTGCATGCACTACATTGTTTGGTGCTTCATTTATTTTTTTGGAAGGTGTTGAGCTGATCCTTCCAGAGCCTCAGCCTGCTCTTAAACAGCGACTCTGTCCTAGTAAGGGTTTGTTAATTGGAATGTGTAGGCCTCCTTCTATGCCCCTCCATCCAAAACAGCCTACTTTAATCAGAATACCTGGTGCTGCCTGGTGTTTGAATGTGAGATGGATTTACACTCATGCATTCCTGGTTTTTGGATTCTTGGTGTCTTGGCCAGAGCCAGATATCTTAGCAATGACAAACTTCTGTGACACAGATTTATTAATGTCCTTGTGTGCAGCCAGAACCAGGGTTGTTTTTCCATGTGTCCTGGCCCCAGTTCCTGATTTTATTTTGCACCAACGATCAGGTTCAAGCACCACAAGGTGTGATTCTGCCCCAAGCACTTGAGGTCCCTGAAAACAGCACCCTGCCCATCCTGTGTGTCCTCTAACAGCAGGACCTGCGCCATCTCCTGTGCAGTGCCACAGTCTGTGGGAGGGAATGGAGCTTTCTGAGCCTGTCAATCAGGGGTTGCATTGCTCTCCTATGAGACACGAGATCTTCGAGTCCTGCAAGTCCTCTGACTACTCCCCTGCTGTGTAAAATACAGATGGCAGTGATATCACCTCTCCTCTGATCATGTCTGTTTTAAAAACAAAAAAAAAATGCACTACAGACTCATTTTGTAAGGTCTTCATTCCTTAGACCTGCTCTGAATGTGGCAAGTGGAAGGGGCACCTTCCAAAGGATTGTCCTGCTGTTCTGGCTGCCTGTGGATCTTCATCCATGTTCAGGTTGGGTCAGTTCTGAATAAATACAGAAGTAAAATGCAGAGAGAGATATCATTTGCAGGTGAAATAAAAAAATTTACTACATTTACCTGCTCCTGTGCTGAGGTGTTTGTTGATATTTACAAAAGAGCAGGTGGAAGGGACCTCTGGAATTTATCTTGTCCAGTCCCCTGCCAAACAAACAAGAGAAGTTTAAGTGCTTATAACCTGTGCACAGATCATAGAACCCATTTCCACAGTCTTTGCTGGATCTTTCCAAGCCCAGCTGTCAGGACCATCCTGTGTACAAGCAAAGGGCTGGAGTGGGGAATGAAAAGCTCTGGAGGATGAGCTTTATGTAACACAAAAAAGTCCTGCCTGAGTTCCATGGGAACACAGAATTGCAGCAGCATACAGTCTGGATGGTTTTAATACAGTCATAGATTTTGAAGCCAGAGGGGGCCATTACCATTGTCTGTTCTCACCCTCTTCATGATGATGCAGGGCCATTGAACAGTCCTAATGCTGGAATAAGAGTCTGCTTAGCACTACTTTTCTATAATGATTTCTAACTATTATAACATTTTTCTGAGTTATTCTCTAACCCCTAAATTACTCTTTTTCATATAAGGCTGTCTGTCAATCTGTTCTTTACTCCTCTGACAGCTCGTCCCCACCTTCCAGTGTCTTGGGTGCCTTTTTTTCTGCTGTCAAACTCAGGCTAATTCATTTTCAGTTCCCTTAAGAGACCTGTCTGAACACTGAAAGATCTGGACTCTTGCTATTTCATTAGCCCTCATTATTTTTCAGTTAATGGTTAGCTGGCAGCATTGGTTTTGATTTTTTTTGTAATAGAAATTAAGCAGGTTTGTATTATATAGTCATTTCTCATCAGTCTCAGGGAGAAAAATATATCTGTCTACAAAGATATTACAGTCTCCCCCAATGCAAGCTTTATTGTTATTTGCTTCACTTCCAGTTATGCACAATTTTAGTAGGAAAAGTGTACGAAGTTGGAGTGCGTGCAGCTGTTCAGGGTGCTGGCAAATCCTGCCGCAGATGCTCCCTTCCCTTCTTTGTGACAGGACCTTCATTTTATCAAGGCTCTGAAAGGGAAGATACTGGCAGAGACAGAGAAACAGCACTTGGTTTTCTCATAATGCCAAATGTTTTCAAAGACTTTAAAGATACAACAGAGATTTTAGGGGTAACGTGATTAATTTTGCTACTCTGGAAGAAAGCACAGAGAGTTACCGACTTCAAAGTGTCATTGTTCAAGCTGGCTTTGCAGCCAGCCAGTGCTGAGCTGCTGCTTTTCCAATAGGGAAGTGGGAGTAGCATGCTTCCCTGATTACCCTCGACTGGTGTTATTAATTAATCAAGCACAAGCTTGTTACAATGACTGAAGAATGACTCCTGAACAATCATATCAGCTTTTTTTTTTTTTTTTATTTTGAGGAGGAGAGATGAGAGAGATATAAAAAATATAACAGTAGCATGTGACAATATTTTCCTGAAGACAGCAGATTCACAGGGAAGGCAAGACTGGAAATATTCAGGTCATTAGCCTGAAGTTTTCAAAATGAATAAGTGTGTTGGATTTCCACGTTTCCTCAGCAGCTTTGGTAATCTCAGCTCATGCAAAGTCTATCAGAAAATCAGCTAAGCATATCTTCATTCAGAGGAGGTTTAATAGTCCCGTTGAATTTACCTGCATAAAATTATGCATGCAGGGTGACTCGCAGTTGCTGATCCAGGGAGAAACAGAATTTTAGAGTCTGGGATTTGATGAGGACCAGTAATAGCCCTGGTCTTGAGCAGCAGTTGCATGTCAGCAGCTCCACTCTCATCAGGGTTCTTGTCACTTGTGATCGTTTTAGCAATAATCTGAGTGGTTATCTGTTAAAAAAATGTGTTTTATTCTTCCAACCTGGCTGGTCTCAGAATCGATATGAATTCTCCATTTTTCATTCCTCCTCTTATCATTTATTCTCTGCTGATCCACCACAGAAAAGCCATCTCCATAACTGAGTTTACATGGAATGTAAAACCTATGCAATTAGCATTAGTTATAATTATGTTTCAGTGCTGATGGGGGAAATGACAAGAAATTTATACTTAGCAGAGAAAGAAGGAGATGGAGAAAGGATTACAAGTTGTAGTGTTCGGTAATGAGGTTAGTGACATAAAAGAGTTATCCAGAATTAGCAGCAGGAGCAGCATTTGCTTTCCTGTTTTCCCCAGAAATGGTTCTGCTAAAACAAGCACAGATGTGGAATGGTTTTACAGCTCATCTTTAAGTATCCTCGTGCAGTGTCTGAAACCTAATCATTACAATGTTTTGCATGAAAGCCAGAAAGTGAGCAAGTCATTATGTTGCTACGTGTTGACATGGTTCCTCAGTATCTTCCCCCTGAAATAAATACAGCCTCTCTGTAGATTTGCTATAATTGGATTCTACTGCACTGTTATATGTAAATTATAAACTTCAATTACCAGTGTATAAAAATAGAAAGTCATGTAAATGTCTTAGGGAAAAATGTTTGAACAACTACAAATATTTAGGATAACCAAAATGTGTACTATTTTGTTACGGTTGTTGTTACCCTGAATCTTTAGGGTGTTTTTGTTTGGATTTTATTTCTAATTTTACAGTTCTTGTTTGGTTCAGCTGTAGCAGTGAGCTATATTTCACCTGCATGGCCCCATACAGCTGACTGGAGGTGTGTTGGCTCTTTTTCTGTAGTATTTTGAGAGCTTAAAACTAAATAAGTAAAAATATGTGTTAATTTGTGGATTTTTCAGCTGCTGTTAGGACACTGTTATAATGAGTATTTAGCTTGCCTGTTGTTGTTCCCGTACGGTCTGTGGTGAGTGATTTCAGCAGTTTGCAAGGCTGGCTTTTTAAAGGTATGAGAGCGAGGATGGCTGATGCAGCACCTCCAACAGGGGTGCTGGTGCAGTGAGGCAGATTCCCCCTCAGGACACTCACGTTTGCTTTTCCCAGAGGTGCCACTCCACAGGTGGGTTCCCACAACAGCACAGACTCGGTGACAGGACAAGGAGGGGGGAAACGAGCAGACTGGTTTGCTGTGATGCCCCATGCCATCGCTGGGTCTCAGCACCGCGGGGCTCTGGGCAGGCACTGCCCGTGCCAGGGGAGCGGCTGCTGTCCTACAGACCTGAGCAGGGAGCAGATGGGAACAAAACCTGCAGCAGCTGGACTGGATCAAACGCTGGAGCCTCATGCACAAGGCATGAGATTGGGCTTGCTGATGTAATTTGTCAAGTGCAGTTGTTTAGAGGCAGCCAGCAGGAAAATGGGACGGGGGCGAGTTCATCGGTGCCAGCTGAGTTCTTAGAACAAAAGAAGCAGTCTTTGCTCCTTCCCTATTTTATTTTATCAGTGAAGCTCACTTGCTTTAGTTCCTTACATAAGGAGGACCAAACCTAAATTCCAGTTTCATCTTTTGCACCGGCTCAGCCCTCTTAGCTTCCCTCAGGCCTCTCTGTTCCAAACTTCTGCAGCCTGAAGCCAGCTACCTGCAGAAACCTGTTCCATTTACTTTGCACTGGCACTCTATCAGCATGCAGGATTCAAACAAATGGGCTGGGAGCTCATGTTTAAGGTGAGCTTTATAACTGGTGTCCATTACCATTTTCCAGAGAGATCATTCCATTACAGTCAAATTACATTTATTTCAGTGATGTGAGGAATCCTAAGCCTTCTGTGGTAGAGATTATTCTACATGGATGCGTCTCAGAAGCTTTCACTTTATTTTCTTACCTGTCTAGAGCATTTCAGTAACAAAGAAATCAAGGAGGAAATGTGAATTTCTTCTACCTGCTACTTAACTCTAGACTTATTTTTATCTCAGTGCAGCTTAATATTATGCCAAAGAAATCCAGCATTCCCTTTCTATAGAAAATGTGTCAGTTCAACAGTTGTCCTTTGTTCACATCATATTCTGTGTAGAGTACAAAGGAATAATTAAGGAAGAAATATTCAAAGATATCTTGAAAGGACAATAACTTAATTTTTGTTGAATTCTAGTGTGATACTGGTGTCTTGTTCTGGAAGACTCTGTGAAGCCTATGAGCCTAAACAAACTTACGTTACCATCAGGGCAATGCAAATTCAAGTTACTTTAGTAAACTACTGTATCTCTCCACTATTCATTAATGGTAGATGATACTGAAATTTGCACTTTGGGATGATCAAGTGCAATACCTAAAATCCCATGTAAAACCAAGCCTTGCATCCCCAGTAAGAAAACAGACCAGAAAAATTTGCTTAAAAGCAGTACTGATTTCAAGATACTTTTGTACTGAAGTGAAAGAGTGAAAAACCTGCTGCTTGCTTCAGCAGGGCTTACAGGTATGGCTAAAGAGGAATGCTTTTATCGTTAAGAACTGCATTTCCAGGCAAAAGACCTGGGATATTAAAAAAAAAAAAAAGAAAAAGAATTGGTTGTGCAATGGTGGAAAAATCCCTTCACTGCTCTCCAGCTAGACCTGAGCCTATAATACAACAGGATCCTATCACGATCTTTCATTCACTGAGACCACTATATTTTTTCTTGACAGAGCAATTACTATTTAATCTCATTAGGACAGATGGTAATGGAGCCTAGTTGTAAAATGTCCCTTTGTATTTTTTCTTCTATTTTGTTTTGAATATATTGCTTTGATTTTTATCACGTTTATGTGCACATTAAGGCACAATTATTCATTGTTAAAGTCAATCTGTGATCAATGTCATTTTCTGTATTTTGTTTACCCAGATTAGAGGTTTGATCCTGCTCATTGACTTCAATGAGTGCTTGGCTTACCCTCTCCCCCCTCTCTCTTGGGTCTCCATTTTACAAAGAGGTTTGTCCTTGGCCCTGGCCTTGGTGCACAATGAAAAGGGCCTGGGATACAGATCCTTATGTGCTCTGAGGGAAGGCTGGGATGTTTACCTGGGCTGGGCAGGGCACAGTGGCACCCCTTCAAGTCTCCCTGGCTTCCACTAAAGGAGAAATGGAGGACAGGGGCTGGAAGAGAGTGGAAGGAGAAGTGTAGAGAGGAGTAGGATAGCAGAAAATATCTAGTAAATGTTTAAGAAAGAGATGAAGCCATAGCATCCCAGGGCAAGGGCTTTGTCATGCCAAGAGCTGGGACTGGGCTCTCCTGTGGGTATGAAAATCTTCTCAGAGCTCTCCTTTCACCCAGGGAAGAGTTCCTGGGACAGAGGTCTGTGCATATGGGCGAATTCAGTCCATGAAGAGAGCTGGAGGGAGGAAAAAGGAATGTTCTCAGTGCTTCAAGGGACAATCTAGAAGGATTAAAGCAGTCCCTTCTGACCTTCAAATACGTCACTGCTTCACAGTGGTTCCAGTTTCGAGAAATTTCCTTTGCATTCACTAGAAACCTTCCTCTCCAGTGATGGGATATTTGTGCTCTCCACCCTTTCCTGTGATTTTACCACTTGTCATATATCCCCTTCCTTAAGTTACAAATAAGTAGTTTTTTTCTCCTATGAGCTGCATTCCTGTTCTGGTGAACAAGAAACTTAATGTAATATTAAGCAAAGAAAGAAACTCATTTCCCTATCTCTCTAACTTGACTCAAGCTATCAGTTACCCTGGAGTAAAGTGGAGATTAATCTACCCCATGTGTACTTGCTGTATTTAACAATAACAGTCCGCTTGTCTTATCAGTCTCCCTGTGGAAGTTTTGATCACAGAACTGAAGGAAGAATAAGCCTGTGTTTATTCTTGCTGAGGATCTTGACGTTTGGCAGAGTGTTTGCCTTGCTGGTTCTGTGCCAAAGCATTACAGGCCCCGCTGGCTGTGCAAAGCTGGGGGAGGACAAGGAGGAGAAAGCCCCCATCAGGGGGTGCTTGGAGGAAAACCTGCAGAAGTCACAGTGCAGTTTTGCTGCCCAGGTTTAGCGGGGAGAAGTTGCACAGGCAAAGGAAGGTTGTTCCAAAGGCAGTGAACCCTGCCTGCCGCAGGGACCACACCAACTTCAGCACCCTAGCCAGGCTGGGATGTTTTCAGTAGCTGAAATGTGTTACTTGCACTGTTCTTGTTTCTCTCTAAAGCCTGGCTGCTTTCTGATGCTCCAGGTGAGATCTTATCCTCCCCCGTGTGAGGAATATCCAGTTAGCTTGATTCTTGCCAATCTGTCCATGTCCATCTTCCTTGAGTGATCTGAAAAGTCCAAATCATCTCTGTTTTTTAGTGCTGCCTCAAGAAACCCCTGTAATGTGCTGTGCGCAGGAGTTCAGCTGGTCAACCGTGGATTAGTGGCACTTAGGAAAGAACATGTGTCATAGAGAGTTTTTGTTTAATGAATGGTAGTGAAGAGTGTCCTGGAGTATTGTAACTGCTAACGTTGCACTTCTTCTGCCACTGCTCCAACTTAATAACCTTAAAAAGTACATTTTGAACATTTCAAGGCACTGAAAGTGCCCAATGAAAGCAGATATGTGGAGTGTACAATTTCAGCCTGGACTGTGCAATATTATTTCACATAAATAATAATTCATAACCTTTGGAGAACATTCTCAACCTCAGATGTATGAACAAAAGTCTGCTGTAAGTCTGTCAGGAGTTACGGTGATTTTGTACCCATAAAGGGAAACTAATCCCTCACTTCTCTTCTGTACCAGCTCTGTGCTCAAGATAAACTCCTCCCATGGATCATCTGTGGAGCAGCACATCCCCTTGTTTGGGAAGGGAGGAGAGCAGGGCAGACCTGCAGGCTCCTGGATCTCATGGGACCCAAGTCTCCTAATGAAAAGGGGAGCAGGGTGAGCAGCAGAGACGCTGCCTCCTGCTTTCTCATTTCCATGGAGGAACCCTTTCTTGACAGCTCAAGTCAAAGAATACAAAGTTTAGTTTTTAGAGGGGGGGAGAATAAGGATAAAGAACACTTTTTAAAAATAAAATATTATTGTTCATACTTATTTGATTTCTGACAGTAGATTTCTAGTCCTTTTTTTAATTAGCCCTTATTTAACATTACAAATACATAATTTTCATCTCAAGCTATAGTTATTTTGCGAAGTTCTACTTTTCCCCTCTATTGATTTTGTTCCTGTCTAAAACCTCTTTCTGTCATTCCGTAATAGAATAAAAATGGGCTAATCAAGCACTTTATCCAATCGATGACTCTTCATACTTGACCAAGAATCTCTGTGCCAGAAATAACATTCCACAGTCTGGAAGTGATAAGGATGAAAAGGTCCATTACAACATATTAATCATTGTTCTTTCATTTTTCTTTAGGCAGGACAAGTTTCATTGCTGTTTATTCTGTGACTTGTGATGGGTATCTGGATATCTCTGGCTTTACAATGGCAGTGCCCTTAGGCTCTACATGAGATCTTTGACTTTTCAAACTGCTGTGCCAAAATCTATGCCCACTGGTTTGCATAATTCACATTTGCAGCTCCTGGGCTGAGCACAGTCCCAGCTGTGGGGAGGGAGGTTGGTCATTTTTCTGTGCCTGGCCTGAAAGAGCAGGTGTGGTAAGTGGATGGTGAAATCGGGTTCCAGCCATGTGTGGAAATACTCAGATGGGAGATGCTGCCTGCGCAGGGAGAGAAGGCAGGAGGTGAGCTCTTGGGTGGAGATAAAATCCATCTTCCTCTGTTTGTTTCAGAAGGGAAATAGGCCAAAAAGTTTGGAGGTCTAGGGGTGGTGAGAGCTTATCAAAGGAACACAGTCCAGCTGCTTCTGCATCAGACAGGAGAGGTAAAACTTGTGCTTGATTTGGAGTAGGGTTGTTGATGCTGTAAAAGAAAATGCCAGAGACACAGTAGAAGAAAATCTTTTCATTTTAAGCTGAATGTTCATCTCCTTGCTACTCCAAACCCTTTCTGTCACATCTGGGCTAACTAGGACCTGCAGAATTAAATGTTTATGTTTGCAGTGGTCAGGCTGATTGTCACCAACACTGCTGTAGCATTGCTCAGCTCAGGAAAAGATCTAAGAAAATGCTTCAGAGTGGCTACAGTGCCTCGGGCTGCCTGACAGTGCATGGGGAAAGCACGGGGCGGATTGAGAGTGTGCTAAACCATGCAACGTGTTGAGCATGGCTGTTTAAACAAGTCAGCGGGAAAATGGGAAAGAGAGTAATTTTCAGTCATTTTCTTCAGCTGTAGAGAGACTCTGTGCAATGTATTATCCAGAGCTTGCAAACATCTCCTGGAGGGAGGGATTTCTTCTCAGGTAACCAAGCAGGGCTCCCTCTCCCCACATCCCTCTCCCTGCTTCTATAAAAGCAATCAGAAAAAGAAAAGGAAGAGTGATGCTGCTCACTCTTCAGTGGTTTAACAATCTAACCACGATCAATTCCTTCTCCTGCCAGAATAAATTCAGCCACACATCTTCTGGAAGGACACTCTGTAGACAGCTTTGGAGAAAGGGATGGTATCGTGAAGACAAGAAACTGAGTCCAGGGAATCAGGCTAGAGCAGGAACTGCAGCTGTGATCTGGTGTGGGTTATGCATAGTGGGATCCCAACTCTCTGGGTTTTCCCAGTGACTCTGATTCAGTGAACCCCATTGTTTTCCCCTTAAATTCATTTTTAGGAAAGGGTGAGCACTCCCATTTCCTACCTCAATCTAGAAGAATTACCCTTGGAAGAAGGACATTTACACAGGGTTAGGAATTTCCCAGCAGAAGGCAAGTATGGCTTGGAATCTTCCCACCAGACCTGACATAATTTTTTTGTGTATTCTGCCATTTCCCCATTGAGGTGGATCCTCATTTCTTGTCCATTTAGTTAATCAGAAGTTTTGCAATGATTTATGCAGCCCTCAAAATCCAAGTGGGAAATATTTTCAAGGGTTTGTAATTTTAAAACTATATAGATTTTTTCAAAAAGCCAACATTCTTGATATTGAACCATATGTTATAAAATAGAGATACATAATGTGGTGGCACTTCTATTATTCACGAGAGATCTATTTTTTAAGGAAGGTTATTGTAAAAAAATGCAAAACAAATTGCCACAAGAAGTTATAATAGAGATAGATCACAATTGTCATTGGTTTCTGTAGAAACTACAAGCAGATAAAACCAAACAAATTAGTAGAACAATGTTTCTTTTCTGGTATTGTTGTCAGAAGGATCAGATAAGTTATTTACTTGTTGTCTTACAAATAAAAGAACACAGAGAAAATGTCATCAGGAAATATTTTGGACTCTAGATCATGTCCGAGCACTTCTATAATCCCAGGAGGAAAGCAAGCAGCAATATTGTCAATTTAAAATTGTGACTTATTAAAATAAAACATTCATGCTTGGATTCTTTCATACTTCTTGTGCTGAGCAGCATATTTAAGGAGCCCTCATCCTTCCCAAATGAAGTCTATACGTGGGGTATAGTGCTGATCAAAGATGGAAAAGTCACAGGTCCTGTCCCGTAAAAGCAACTCCCCCATCCCTCACACGAGTTGGCATCACACAGTACCAAACCTGGGGGTTCCCCCAGCTGAGCAGGCTGAGCTGCTCTTGCAGCGTCCCTGTCACTGGGGTGAGGGCTGGAATGGGCTTTTCTCCATGGGAAAAGAGAGTGGGGGAAAGCTGAGCTAGCCCCGGCTGAGGAGGGGAGCTCGGTGCTGCTGGGAAGAGCTGTGTCTGCACAGTGACCTCCCCATGGCCTCGGGGCACTTCCCACATTCCCAAATTTCCCCTAAGCCCTGTGCAGGGGCTGCTCTGGGTGCCCACCCTGCAGCTTTAGGTGACAGCAGCGGCTGCCCGTGCTTGTTGATGGCGACAACAATTTCTCCTCCACATTATTTTGGATTATCAGCTCTCCCATGACTGGAGGGTCCAGGTTTTGTGAAGGATGTTTCTTCACACGTAGAGTAACAGATATCAAATTGAGCCAAGGGTTATTTCCTCTAAATTTCCTTTGGGTTCTGGTTTCTTCGGCTGGCTGAAACCAGGTTATTTCAAATTAAATTAGCCTGCCATAAATCTTCTTTTGCTTCCTTTTCTGCCACAGGCTTTTGCTTCCATGTCCACAGTCCTAAATGTTTTTAAATATATTTGTTTTAAGATAGATCATAAGCTGATAATCACAAGAGTGTAAATTCCCATGTCTGAGGAACCTTTCCTAGGATAGGTAGCACTGAAGTTTACACCCTGCCCCCAAGAAGGATGTTTGCCATTTTTCTTCTATTTTGTTGTAAATAGTTTTTAGGATGTCTGTATGCATTTCTTTTGTCATTATCAAAATTTCTTGCTCTTTCTGAAGTAATTCAGAAGAAAATGATTGAGTTTTGTGATATGATGGCTTTTAAATGAGCTGGCCATCCATGAGTTAAATGAAGATATTACAGCTGTTGCTTTATAGGTCGTAAGTGCTTGCTTTTCATCAAATCCTTAAAGGTTAGCCTGTTCCAAGGGGTCAACCTTTATATTAGGTATCATTTATCAAGGATTAACACAAAATTAAGTTTGAATTGTACAGTATGATGGAAAGTTGGATTTGTTTAAAAGAGGTAATAAAAGGAAATTTATGTCTTTAACCGAATATCAGAGTGGGATTGGGTGACTAGAGAATGCTTAATGTTTTCTCTAGGAAAAGTGAGGAGGTGAAGGCAGAGAGGGCAGACAGGCTCCCTGCCTGCTGATAACCTTCCCAGCCAGGGGAGCTGTGCTGGGGTGCTGTGCCTGGGTGTTGGGGGATGACACTGCCAAACGCTTTCATTTAAGCCAAGCCCCACAAAGATTAAAGCCACTTAGGGAAAGGCCAGCTAGCCAGGCTTTCTTCCTTTCCAGTCGGGAGTAAAGCTCACTCTTCACTTGTGTTCTCAGCAATTTGGGGCTTGACTGAGATTGAGTTTGACAGTGAAAGAGATAAAACTTATCATTTGGTGTCATGATTCAGTACATAGCCCAGAAGATAAATGACTCATTTCAGAGGCTGATAAAAATGTATTTGTTCGTTTGTCATTATATGATCCGTTATATTTCCAAGCAATCTTACAACTGAAGTAACATCCATTAGCTCCAAACAGCTGCGTGCTGTCTGTAGAGTTAAAAGGAATTAAAGCCCAGTTGTGTTTAGAAAACATCTGTGTATGTTCAGATTGCAGCCACAGCTTGATGAAGCACCATTAGATACTTGGGTGGCCAGAAGAGCAGTCGGTGCTGACACGGACACCCAGGATAATGTCAAGGAAAATTCCTCCAGGAAATGACTCAGAGTGTGCCAGTGTCTGCTCAGTTCCCAGCCCCATGGGCTGGGTTAGCAGCTACAAGTCTGCCTTCAAGGAGGCCAGTTGTGATCCAGGGGTGATCCCTGCTGGAGCTGGGCTCTGCCTGCCAGCCTGTGCATCTGGCATTCAGCCCTTTTGGCAAAGATGCCACAAAGCCCATGGGAATATGGAGAGATTACAGGAGGAGGGATGTCTCTGTGACTGAGAGTTAAGCAATCTTAATGGGGTTATGTGTTACAAATATCAAGGCTTTGAAGGCCAGTTTTAAACCACTGTGAGAATATTCATTCCAGCAGGGCTGGAGAAAATGGTATCTCTCCTGTCAAAGAGCTCTGGGCCAATTTCTTCATCTTTTATGCACGCCCTTTCTTTTGCAATTTCCTCGGCTGCCTCTTTGCATATGGGGAACTCTGACTCCTGTGCTGTTTCCAGCTCTCCCAATGGGGGACGTGCTGTTCTCTCTTGCTTTCTTACCGATGGACTCACTTTAGCATAGTTTGCACATTTTCTGTGTCAGGACCCAGCATTGTTCTGCTAAATCCTGCTCTGAACCAGTGCAACCACGGCCACAAGGACCTTCTCCATTTCTTTGGAGGAAGAGACATTACACGCTTACAGAAGAGCCAACTTCAACCATTGAGAGATTCATCACATCAGTAAGGCATTGTATTTAGGGCTGCAGATGCAAAAGTGATCTTAAAACCAAAATGAATCTTGGTATGCTTTACACGGGTCCCACAACAATATGCAATCCCTTCAACAAAAAGTTAACTGAAGATCCCAGTTCAGAAACACAGTTAAGGCAGCACTTCAATTGTTTTCTGATCCACGTTTCAGCTCACGTTTTCTTTCCCTTTCCAATGTACTTACATTAATATCTTCATGGCAAAATGTTTCACAGGGTATATCCTGTACCTGAAAATAATTTTCCTGTAGCCTGTGAGATGCAGTATGATGCATTGTCCCTGTGTAGAGAAATTTTTCCTGAATGTTCTTAATAAAATTATTATTATAAGTGTAAATCCTTGAAACAAAATGAGGTGACAAATGAGTGGAGAAAATGAAAAACAACATTTCAATGAGCACATTATTTATCAGTCCCGTATCTTTGTATTTATACAGGACTTCTCATCGTGAGCTGCTTTAATTATCCTGTCAAATACTGTCCTCTAAGTAAGGGAATACTGTATTTTCTCTTAGAAGAAATCTTTTGAGGATTCATGCAGTTTCAGTCATTTCTTGAGACCATACATATTTTTATTCATTTTAAAAATCTCTTCCATAGCATAGAAGAATGCTTGATTTGTTTTCCTTGGTTTATTTACAAGTCACTACTGTTTCACTTTCTGATGATGGTTTTGTAATTAGATTTTTGTCTTCATCCTCTCTCTCTGTTTTTTCCTAATCAACTCCCAAATATGCAGAATTAATTATTAGTAACATTGTCCTTCTTTTGCCTTCATCTTCACCTTTCTATGTTAAGAAGTTAATCTGTTTTCTTGTTAATAATAAAATGAGAATTTTTTACAGGCATAATAATAAATAGCATAAGTTTCCCCGTACATAAGCCTCAGAATGATGCAGTGCTGTTTTCCCTCAATGGTAATTTGGATTCTGGCCATATGCAAAGGAGGGAGCACGGGGGGTGCGATGCCTGTGCTCTGGAGCATCCCTGGTGCAGCTCTGGCTGTGCAGGGACCCCTCCTTCCTGGGCTGCTCTTTGCCCAAACCCCCCTCTGTACTCCCCCTCTTCCCTTAAAGCTCTCTGATGCCTTTTCTGTTTTCACACCTTGTGCCTCCTCTTTGTGATACAGAACTGGGGTGACAGAACTGAGGAAAGATTGACCTTTTGTTCGTCTGCGCTTCTCCTGGATGATTTTTAACCTATTTTTGGATAAAGAGGGATTTTTTGTCTACTAGGAAAGATCTCTGTTTCAAAACTGAAGAAAATTTTTGTTAGCCATCTCTGAATGTTCAAATTAACTTTCCAGTGGTTCTTAACTTTCTGTCTGTCCCAGATTTATCCAGGCAATTGCCCAGATGCATAATGAAGCTCTGTATTTAATAAAAAGGAAACTTTTTGCAAGTGGGAGAGAGGCAAAGCATTTACTGCAAACTTATTTTTTGGTTTGGTTTAAAGTTTTTTCTTACACAAATCTTCCGATCCCTGGTGGTTATTCTGTCATATTTGGTACAAAATATATTTGTGCTTTCTCATCTGCTTGTTACATTCACCTGCAGCTTTTGGGAGGGATCTGCCTTTCCCAAGGACTTGATGGTGCAAAGAATAATGTTGTGAGGTTGTTTAGGCATTAGCCCAGGTTAAATAATACCAAACAGTGAGCTGGCTGTTTAATTAGCTGTTTAATTAGTGAGCAGTGACTTTGTATTACCTGTTGCTCTCTATGAAAGATGGACAAAAGACAGAGGATATTAGTCAGATGAAGCCTTAATCCACAAAACCCCATTATTCCTGCAACACATTTGCCTGTAGTGACACATATCCTGCTTTTGTATCCTGCCTGATGAAAATTAAGTTCAGGCAACACAGTTCACCTCTAGCATCTTTCCAGAAAATCAGAACAAGGCTTGTTTTGTGTACAGCATCAATTAACCCAGGCAAAAATGTATTTTCATTGATTGTGGCTTGCTTACTGAGTTAAGGTATAGGAAAGCTTTCCTTGAGAAAACACCTATAAATACCCTGTGCTGTTAGGGGGCAGAGTGCAGGCAGAGGGGAAAGGCAGATCAAGGTTCAGTCTGTCCAAGTGCAGCAGCTGATGTCTCAGTGACTTTTTAGAATGGTGGTAGTTATTCAAAATACAAGCAGGTTCAGGAGCATTTTCCCCCAAGAAGGTAACAATCCTCAATAAAAACTAGTATAGAGAGTAAGGAATCTTTTCAGTCATCCAGTCTGGACTCAGCTGTCTGTTTCATTAACAGCTGTGACTTATTGTCTTGGATTTTATTATTACCTCATTCTCCTCCTTTTTAAAATTAAAAGTAAGAATAGTTTTATGACATTCATAGATTGCTACTTAGCATTTTGCTATTTACTCCAGAATACAGCAAATTTCAGAAATATCTTTTAATCCCAGTCTGTTACCATGGCTGGTACCATTTCTGTCACTTTTTTCAGCAGCTGTAAAATGTGGATTTGTGACAAAAGGTTCAGTCTGCTTTGATAATGTGGAGATTGAAAAAATTGTTACCATGGTTCTATTTCATGACATTATTTCTGAAAAGGTGGCAATAATGGTTCCCCCCCACCCCAAACAGAGAATATAGAATCCACACTTCAATAAAAACATGCAAGCACCCTTTACCTTTATTATTGTGTACAAAATTGAAAATAAATGAAAAAGATATCACTCAGGAGCTCATGGATATTTGCCATGGGTCTGTTAAGCACATCCAGCAGGACAGGTCACAGCCACCTGTGTGCACCTCACAATTTTGGCAGCAACTGAAAGTGGGGAAACCTCCAGACAGGGTGGTTTGCGTTCCCCAAGCCTCTCCCATCCTTTACTCTGCCCTCATTTTAGCAGTTTGGTTTCCTCTGCAATACTATTGATTGCAGAGCCATTGATCAGAACTGGTCGATAATTGGCAGCCTGGATTTTCACACGTGCTGCAAGTTTTAGAGAAGTAAATTCTGATGTTCTTGAAGTGGAAAAAAAATAAAATGTTATAAAAATCCCACCTACCCCCAGTCAGACTTTGGTTTCCATACAAGATCCATCTCAGACCCTCTGCTTGGCTGCCAGCCTCAAATTCCTGCTGGATTCAATGGTAGCTGCAGAAGGAACTTTCAGAAGCACATCCTTAAAAGAGACTTGGAGTGTCCCCCAGGGAAAAGTGCTTTCTTCTCTCCCTCCCCTGCCCCTACCACTTGTACATGGTGTACAAAGAGGTCTTGAGAAGATGGAGCAGGGAAATCTTCAAACTTAAGCCTTCTGGGTCATCTTTTTATATCTTAAAATAAGGTCAGCAGCAGAGACCTTTAAAGGCTTTTCTCTCTGTTAGAATGCTTTAATGAGAAGTGTATAAACTGACACTGATCTCTTCACATTAGGGTTTATTGCCTTGTGACGCTGGAGATGTTTTTAAGTGATAACGTTCTGCTCAAGTGCTCAGTAAATAAATGCAGTAATAGAGAGATTTGGCTTATGTCAAGAAGAGATGAACTGAACAGAATAGGCCATAATAGGCAACTTTTTCATGAAAACATTGGGGAATTACAGGAACAATGGGGTTTGTCGGTGTCCTTTGAACTCCATGAGAGTAAGTTGCGTGTGGTCTTATTTTAAGGATGGGGGAAATTGGATCAGGTCTGAGAGTGGCTTTCTAAATTCTCCTCTTGGCTCTGCTGTCATCTTTAGTAGATGCTGCTAAGGCAGATCAATGTTTCTGTTGATGTAAAGTAATCTTGCCATTGGAAGAAGTCTAATTTAGACGCAGCCTAATTTAATTTACTCTGTTTGGACATGCTGTTTAATCCGGTGTTGAAAACCAAATCTTAGAACAGCTTTTCTTGACTGTACTGACAATTACACAAGTTAAGTGGTTGTGCCTTTTGGGACAGCATGTTCACATCCTTGTGGCAGGTTTATATTTGTTTTATTTAGGTGCTATGTCAAGTCAGGGCTTATGCGATAACCACTCAGGCAGACAAATTAGCTGTTTCTGTTCTAATTAATCTCAAGTAACTTTTATTGGATGCCTGCAGGAATATTACTAATGAACATATTCAAGATAGATTACTTATAAACAAATACTTATGTCTTTATTCCTAAACCATCATTTAAGTCTGAAAATATTGTCACACGATTTCAGAAAGTTGTGTTCTATCCAGTGTAAATGTAATGATTACATTACCATCACATTCACAAGCTGTCAGCTGTCAGATTTTACTGGTAAATATATTGAAGCAAATAGAGAAGCAGCATTGCAATTTCTTATGTTAATAGGGTTCTGTAGCTATTAAAACAGTTTAAATACATAATAAGTAAATAAAACTCAACTTTATATAAAATGCTGACATGGGACATGATTTGTTTGCCTCTCCAGCAGTTTGTGGCACTAATGGAAGCATGAGGTCGGGACACCCCACCAGTGGGTCTGAGATTAATCCTCCCCTGGCGTGCTATGCCCCGGCTGGGATCTGCCCTGCTGGCTCTCAGACCTCCAGAATATTTTGGGTGCAATTTGCTTTATGCTGACCCTTTGGAGGGGGTGGATTTCTCTTGCCAAGTTTCTTGAGGGAGATTGGAGATGGAAAAGCTTGCATTGCAGAAATAAGAGGGGGAAAAGGCAGTTTTGTGTTTTTGTGGAAAAGTGGAGGGGAAAGTCAGGCTGGCAAGGTACTGGGATGAACAAAACTCCAGGGTCTCTTTCTCAGTGTGGAGGGAAAATGACCAAACCTCCCCCACAGCAACTCTTTCCTTGCTGCAGGGCTGGGAATAACCCTGAAGTGAACAGTAAAATATAAAGTGCCCCATCTTACAGCGTGACGTATCATTTTCCCCTGACATCTCATAACTTACCATTTTCTGCAGCTTTTTGTTCAGAGCCAAATGTCACAAGTTAACGCATGAATAAATGAGGACGGTTCTCACCACTTTCATGATATGTTGCAAAATATACACAGGTGGTGCTTTAAAGCCTGTCGTTTGCCTCAATAACTAAATACCGTTTGCATTTTACTGGCTTCTATGTGTGTCAGATCCTGCACCTGTTCCAGACCCATTTCAGTAGGCATTATACCAGAGCCTATATTTTACTTCTTTCCAGTGGTAAATAGGTCAGTATTTCAAGACAGAAATCTATTAGAGGGAAAGTAAGTGTTCTGTCTGAGAGGAAATATGGTGTGTATAAAGTTAAATTAAAAATAAATTGGGTAATAATCAGTCAGAAATTATAGAAGTGCTGGAGAAATCAGTCCAAACAGGAGAAGTAAAAAAAATCCAAACACACCCCAACTTTGAGCTCTTATGTATTAAATTCACATTTCCATAAAACCTTTAAGTATGTACTTAACTTAGATATATGACTTGCCCAGTTGTAATCAGGGGTAAAACACATGTGCTTGAAGTTATACATGTTGTTATGTACCTTGCTGATCTGTAGCTGAAGTGGTCAATCTTAGGAAGTATCTCTGGAAAACAGATCTCTCACTACATGTAAAAAAATCCACTTAGGTTCACAATATTTGTTTGATTGAATATTCTTTAAAATATGGTGAGCTTTACCATGATTAGAGGCATTGTGACAGCAGATGTTGTGACTTTTAATGAACAATAGCAAGAATTGTTTAAGGTTTATTCTGAATGCGTAAATGATGCAAAGGAGAGTGGCTTTGGGGAGAGGTGATTTTTAATATTCCTGTCAACACCAGGTGCTGCACCTAAGAAAATCTCTGTTCTTTCAAGGCATTATAACCTATCTGGAATTGATTGCTGGTGGTTTTCAGCTTGTTTGACTCCTGTAAGGTGCTAGGAGTGGTTCCAGTGCAAATTTGAGCAATCCCTGCCTAAAGCCATCCATCAGCATTCACAGACATTTCATCTTGTGCCTCTCGACCCCAGCTAAGGACTCGGAATCAGTCTGAATGAGAGTGTTCATGATGTTTACAGTTTACATTAAGCGGCTTTTAGAAAGGAAGAAAAGCTTTTACTTCACAAGTTAATCGCTCTGTATATATTATTAGGATGTACTAATAGGGGCTAGTGTACACAACAAAAGCAGAATAAAAACACATCAGCTCTCTTTGTCAGGAAAATCAGAGTTTTTAAGAGTTGCATGTAGGCAAATTAAATTATGTTAAGAAATTTATAATGCTATTAGGTGGCCTTTACAGGCTTAAAATTTATGAAGCAGGGCTTAGGCTTTCCCGTTTCCAGTTGTCAGTGGTATGTGTGCACACTGAGAGCTGAAATGGAGAGAGCTGGAGACCAAAATGTACGTGAGCCCAAGAGCAGAATTCAGCACACAGCTAGAAAAAGGAGCTACTGGGGGCTTGAATGGAAAAGTGCTTATGCTTGTGTACCCAGAATTTACTAGAGACACCTGCCTTTAGGTGTTTAGATCTCCAGCTGTCCTGTTCAGGGATGGCTCTGCACCCAAAGCAAGCAGTTGGTTGGCTGTGGTCTCGGTGGGAGATGCGGCACTGGCAGCAGCCAGGAGGGCTTGTGCTGCACCAGCCCTGAAGGGGCTGCAGAGAGCCCTCCAACCTTCTCTTCCCCCGTAAAATGTTCGGCTGATTGGCATATTTTCATTTCTGGAGACTTACTTTCCCCCAGCTGTTTTGGAGAGGGAAAACAGGGAGCCTGGGCAGGGTCTGTGCTGTTGACCTCTCTCAGGACACACAGAGGGGCCAGGAGAGCTCAGACCCTCAGGGGCTCTGTCCAAACTGTGCTGTCCTGAAGCAGCTTGCACAGTGTTTGCTCAGGGAGTCTGCTTTTGCCATGCCTATATTCCTGTCACAGGTTTGCGCAGAACCTGCCCATGGTGTGGATGTTGGCATGGCCAGAGGCCCTTTAAATCAGGGTCAGAACACAAAAAAAAAATGACCTGGTCACACAGTGACCATGGAAAAATAGTGATAACCTTGGAACTGAGGTGGGGTGCTCTGGAGCAGTCCTTCAGTGTCACAAATAGTTTTATAATAGATGTCCAGAAGAATCCTTGGGAATGTCTGAGCCACCGCACTCCATGCTCCATAACTTTCCTCAAGGCACAGTAAGTCAGTATATTTGTTCAGATGAAAAAGTGGAAACAATGCGACTTTCACTCCTATGTCTGCTGTTTTTTCTTCAGCCCTAAAAAAAAGTATATTTCAGAAATGTGCAGCTTTTTCTGCAGGACGTTCAGTCTCAATTAAAATAACAGTATTTATAAAGAAAAGGTAATGAGAGTGTTCTCACAATATAACATTTTGACTTTTCCTTCCTCAGCCATTATAAGAAATACAAATATTCATCTGGGACCATTGAAAAATACCATTTATTGAAATAAAATTACTCCATCTCAGTTGGCTGAACCAACATCTTAAGTGCTGAAGTACATTTATGCCTACTACATGAGAAAAGGTGTTTTATAACCTTAAAAAAAAACACCTTAAAAATTACCACTGTAGAATTAAACTAACTTTCCCCCCATTTTGCTGTAGTAGGAGGCAGCACACAACTATGCTGCCCCAAAGCAGACCTCGGAGGTGCCTGGTCCTGGAGTAAAATCGAGGCTCTGTGAAAACTGTGGCCATTTTCATCACCCAGTGGCAGTGGTGTTTGAACAGCTGGGTTCCTGCTGCTGGTTGCTACTGGATGGCTGTTAATGGCAGGTGTAGCTCCCGGTGCTCCGTGTCAGTCCCCTTGGACTCTGTGAGTGACCCTTTGCTGCCTGGGCTGTGGAGGGAGCTCCCAGCCCTGCCTTTCTCGGTGCCATTTGCCACGGCACAACCCTCACCATCACCTCCTTGGCACAATAAATTAATAAAGAAAAGCACCTACACAAATAAAGGCTGAGTGGTGCCGAGCTGTCGTTCCTGAATATATCATTTGCTAACCCCACATCCAGACAGAGGTCTGGGGGTCCCTGTGCTCTGTGCCCCGCAGTGGGGCTGAGAGAGCTGAGCTGAGAAGCTGCACAACTGATATGCCAGTCACTGGTGCTGCGAATTTCCCTCAGAAACATCACAGAGTGAGGCACAAAGCACACAGAGTGCACATCAATCCCAGCTGCACCCTGGCTCGCTGCCTGCCTGCTGCTCCGTTCGCAGCTGCACTCCGCAGTCTCTCTCAGAAGGCTTCTGCTCTTACCTGGGTGGAGGAGAGTTCCAGCCTGTCTCACACACCAGGAGGATCTCTTGGCAGTGAGTCTTCCTGAGATGACATTTAGAGAGGTGTTTGAGAGTGGAAAGGAATTCCCTCCTTAGTGCTTCAGGCTGGGAAAAGTGATTCTCTGTCCACAGCACGGCAGAAATTCCATGTAACTTTGCTGTCCATAGGCCGTGGTGATGTGCAGGATTTATTCCTAATTATGCCATCTCCAACCCACCCTCCCATGCTGCTCCTGGCTCTGGGATACCTCTGGAAGACACCTCTTGGCAGAAGCAGGACGTGCTGTGTTCCTGATTCAGCCAATTTGCCTCCCTGCATGCACCCCCAGGCCATCCCCGGGGAGTCAGTGCATGAAAGTCACTGCTCAAACATGAGCATCTTCCAATCCATATTTAAGCAGATTTGAAAATAGGCTTTTTGGCAAGTAGGCTCACCTGTAATTTCTGTCGGCTTTGAAAGGATGAATTCATGATGTTCCTTAAAAGTTGGATGAGTCTTTGATGCTTTTGGCCAGCATTTTAAGCTTAATATTGTAAAACATTTCTCATGTCATATCATGGCCATAATATAGGAAAACTAAGGGGCAACAGCTGAACCATAGACTTCCAGCCACGTATTGCTTTATTCTGGGATGTTACTGAGCCTGTGCATAACTGCCCTGCCTTCTAAAAGAGAAAATCATATAAATATGCTTTAAAAGAGAACGTAAAACTATTTTACTTTGTGAAGTTTGGATTTTGATGACCTCTATTTTCTAGATAAAGTCCTTTCAGGCTCTTCCACCTGCAGATTATGGTGTAATTTTTTCATCAATGTAACAATTGTTTGGGCTGCTCGTTGTGTGTGGTGATCATTTGTTGGTGCCATCACCTGTGCCAAACCTCAGCATTTTCAGATTCCTATCACCTGTTCTCACAGATGCTCTCAGAATCTGGAGATGCCAAAATCCTTTCAGGTGTTTGCCTATTCTCATATTTATGAGGCTTTTCAATAAACACACAACATTTCTTCTGTGTTTGCTTGCTTTGAACAGGTAGCTATTTTCTAAACGCCGACTGCAATACCGTGAAGGATTGGCATGGCTCTCACAGCAATTAAGTCATATTTTTCCAACCGAGATTTATTGTCTACATTTCTGCATCAGAGTGGAAAGCCATATAAAGATAAGCCCTTTTAGATTGGCTGTTCCAGAGTCAGAATAGTGGAATGTGGAGGGAGCTTTTACCCCATGAGCTGAGCATTTCTGCAGAACTCCAGGCTGGCAGGCGGCTCAGAGCCTGCCCAGCTCTGCGCATTGTGCTCTAACGTGCCCTCCTGCTCCAGCCGTGGATTTGGCTTGTGTTTGTTTGAGTTGTGTGCTAAGGGAATGTGCAGGGATGTGGGCATTGTTCTGTTGGCATGGAAGTTACCTAGACTTATGTATGTTTGCTTTACTGAACCTACGGGATGAAGTACTTGATACGGTTAATTTATTATGAGACATAAATTTGCTAACATGGTAAAGAACTTACTGCAAAATGATGGACAACTTGTATTAGAATTCCTCTACTAATGCAGTGCAACACTCATTTATTATTATTATTATTATATGTCCAAAAGTGCTTTTGGCACAGTTTTGACACACTCTGCTAACAGACACCCAGTCCAAATTTATTGCCAAAGATAGATCCCCACAGGAATGGCAAACTATCCACACTGTTCCTGTACTGTCAGATACCACGGTCTGCCAGCTATCCAAACAACTGCAGGCAGGGGGCCAGGGAAAACATATTATAACATATTATAAAACTCTATTTTGACTTGCACCTTTGTTAAAAAAACAGGAGACTGAATTTTAAAGTAATAATAATAGAAGAAATGCTTTTGAATTGGAGACCTAGTAATCTGAAGGTAATTCAGTGACCCATCAGACTAATCACATATAAAATGCTGCAGTCAGTGCAGGGAAGTGAAATGCAAACTCCTACACCTCACCATTAATTTCTTCTTTCCTTTATGACTTAATATTGAACAACGATGAAATATGTCATCCATAACAGGAGAATTGGATGAAGTGATTTTCCAGTAATTAAAAAAATGTATGGAATCTGGGTCAGTTTTCCAACAAAATACCCAACATAAATTGATTCAGAGAGAGACTAATCCATGAAACATATGATTTCAGTTTATTATCTGATTTCTGAAATGCTGTAGTACCTGAGGACTTTGTTTTCATTATCTAGGCGGATGGAGAGTGATCCAAATTTATCTTAAAATAAGAGGGGTGCATTGCAGTCTCCCCATGATGGAAAGCATGCTGGACATGATTGAAGAGAGTGTCAAAACTTCAGGAAGTTCGGTGTGTAGGCAGGGGAAAAGCAGGTTAAATCCCTTCTCTGCCCCTTCCCTTGAAGGCATTTCTGAGTTGCTGTGGCGTTCCCGGCTCTCTCCAGCCGTGATGGGCCAAGTCCCTCTTGCTGTAGCCATGCAGTTGGTTTGCTTGAAGCCAACAGAAATATTTTTCTAACTAAGAAGAGTGGTCTCTAGCTGCACTAATTGCACTCATTTTTTTCTATATTTGTCCAAAAGCCTGCCCACTGATTTCAGTGAACATAAGATGTATGTTTTATAGTTTATTTCTTTTTTACTATGGCAAATTCCTCCTGGTTTCCGAGATGCTTTTCTGGCAGGAAGTCTGCAAGATCATCCAGGATGCAAGTAACTCTCTGGTAGGATATTTATAGTTTGGTGTTGTTCGTTTGTTTGTTTGTTTTGGGTTTTGAGGTGTCTGGGTTTTTTATTTTCTCTTTTCTTTCTGGCAACAAGAACCATAATCTTATTTGAAACCAGACAGTTCCCCTGTTCCATCATCAGTAAATTCAGCAAAGTAGATTGTGAGATTTTGTTTTTGAAAATTAGGATCTCTATATTCCTATTTCATTAGAATAATTACAGATTTGTAATAAAGGATTTGAAATCACTTTAATTTAATGGACGCTCTTTCTAATATGAATGATAGACCCACTACATGACTAATCAAATATATTAGTGCACAGAAGGGAGATTGCACAGGCTTGTTTGTCTTTTTGTCCATGTTTTATATTGTCTATATTATACTATTTTTTTCCATTTTCCCTTTACCTTTTTTCTGAGCTTCAACTGAACAAATTCACTTAGGGTTCATTATAAGGCGGTCCAGGAGTAGATTACATAGCGCTTAATGGATTATATTTCTGCAAGACCATTTAAATTGCATTTATTAGGGAGGTTAGGTTTATAGAAAATTAATACAAATATCAAAAGATTTGTAACATTATATATGAGTCTGGGCTCCCTAATTTTAACAGTTCTGTGTGAAGGTCCACCATCTTTGTAGACCTTGCAAGTGATAATTCAGTGAAACAATTGCTGCTTTCTATAGAGCTTTCAAGTTGTACTGTTTGCTCAAGGTATTTTAAAAATCAAAAAGTCTTATAAAAGTTAATTAGGTCTTTAAAAAAGTGAAGTGTAATCAAAGAGTTTTCATGTCTGGATTTCAGTGCTAGTCTACTGGCATCAATTGCATGATTAAGAGTCACTCTTCTAATTTAGCTATTAGACAATCATTAGCCTGATTACTACGTATTGACTGCTGCACTTAGCTCTCCGATCATACTACAGCAGGGGAAAAAAAATATAACAGCCGAAAGGAATAATTTGCCGATGACAGCTTTGCTTAACAGTTCTCAGAGCTGTTTTGGTTTTTAAAACATTTTCCCTTTCACAGTAAATGCTCACCTTGGCATTTTGAGATGTAAAAAGGCTGTTAGAGCAGGCTGTGTGACTGGGGCCAGGTTTCATGCTCTGGATGAGGCCAAATGCTCCCTTTGTATCTCAGGCTCTGAAGTCACTCCAAAGTCAGGCTGTATTTTTATAGGAGGAGAAGGTAGAGTTTTATTCTGCTTCTGAGACCCAGAAAGCTTGAAAGCCATACTTCAGAAACATTTCCCAGCCCCTATTGAAATCGCTCTATGTAACAGCTTCCCACTTGGAAAGCAGGGCTGATGTTAATTTGGTCTGTCTGCTCCTGTCAGGCTGCAAACCCTGGCACAGGGGCTCTGTACCCTCAAATTTGAGCAGTGCCCGGCACAGGGGGACCTGGCTCCAGCTGGGGCCTCTGAGGACACAGCAGTAATATGAAGGCAAAGAGGAATTTTTAACTTGTTGGAAGATAAGAGGAAAATCCGTTGCCTTCAGGTTTGCTGTTCAGCAGCAGCGGCACTGCCATCCTGCTCTCCTGAGCTCTGGTGTCCTGCCTGCCTGCTGCCTCCTGAGAGGCTTCCCAGGGACTCCTCTTCTGCCCGAGCCTTTAGAACATCTCCTCCCTGCCTGTGACAGCCACCTGCACTGGACAGGAATAAAAGGGAGTCTGCTGAAGGGAGAAGAGAGAAATATTTTATCTCCCTTTTTCGCAAGCATCCTCCCCCAGGCTGCTCCGAGCTCCTCAAAGTCCTCTCCTGCCTGGGACACCTCACCAAGGCACAGGCATGGGCTAGCAGGGGAAGCACAGGTTCTTCCCAGAGATATGGCAATCCTGGGCAGAGCTCTGCTGTCTTTGCATCTCTTACAATATTTGTGGAAATGAACCTTAACTGGGCCCAGTGATGGACGGCCAAACCAGGCCTGTTGTCAGCGTAAGAAATGGGTTCCGGTGAAATCTAATCAATGCCTTGATGTAATTTGGGGCAGATCTCTCCCTTCTGAGTTTGTTTTGTCCTGATCAGGCTGTCTGAAGATGAAGCCCTTGGAACATTGCCCTGTACCACCTGTATCAGGGCTGATAGCTGATGGTAACAGCCAATACTCCCATTCTTCCTCAGCCTGGCCCCGTGAGCACCTTTTGTGCCAGGTTTTTTGGTGCTGAAATGGAGCTCATCATACCTAGGATGAGCACAGAAAGCATTATCAGCCACTGCTTCTGTGAGGCTTGTTCCGTGGCTGTGCTCAGCAGCACAGTGAATATCATCCATAGTAAGTAGCTAATTTAGCATCTCCTTTCTGAAAATGTGGTAGTGATGAATAATCAGCAAAGATTTAAATGATCAGGAACTTAGATGCCTTTTAAAAGGCTGAAAGATGAAACTAAGATCTTCTATTGCAATATTCTATGTATATTATATAATGCCAAGTGCCTATATAGCAACATATGTTAAAAGATAACATGAACGTTGTTGCAACTTAACCCCATGTAATGCATTTTTATTCTCCCTGCAAGTAACCTTAAATTATTTTCCTTGTCAGCATGATTGACTGATCCTGATTGAAGAATCTTTTATTGTTAGAGAATACCTTTTTATTTTATAATTTCCCTAATTAGCTCTAAATCCTGCTACTCCCCTCTGTAAAGAACTGACGTCTGCCAGATGTAACTGCCCACATAAATGCAGACCCCTTTGAATATTGCCTCACAAGTTTCTTCCCATATCACGAGACATATGTGCCACACAATAAAGCTAAATGGCTTCAGCTAGGCAAATGATAAGCATAGAAATACTTGTCTCAGATAAAATACCAACCTGCATGAGCCTCTTGGCATACACAAGCCAGCCTGGGCTGCTGCATTGAATGCACTCTGCTGCACAGAAAGGAGAGGGAAACCATAGAGGGAAGAGAGAAGGGGCTCACTGATTAATTAACAAACCAAAAAAAACAACCCTTTTTGAGGATGAGCCCCAGCTGTAGGGGCCCCTGCGAGCAGCATCCCTCCTGGCTTTCCTGGGAAAATAGTCCTGAGCCTCAGGGTGTGGGTGAAGGCTGCTGGCTGCTACTGGTGCCCATTCCTGCATCTCAATCCCAAAGCATCACATTTCCTTCCTACTTCTATTTCCCTTCACTTTCCTACCTCACTTCAGGGGCTTTTCCCCCCTCGGTGGGCAGTTTGCAGCTTCAGGAGGGCTGCAGAAAGGAGATGTCAGTGTGCAGAGAGGCCATGCTGTGGTCAGAGGGGGCCGAGGTGGCTGGTGCTGGGGACAGTGCCCCAGAGCCCTGCCAGGGCATGGGGACAGCTGAGCCACCGTGTCCTCCCAGCACAGCGCTGGGCTCCTCTGGTCGTGCCACCAATTACGATTGCTCCTGCAACAGGGAGGTGACCTGCATGAAACCAGAAAATAGGACCAGTCGTGGGTTTCTGAGGCTTTCAGCTGTATAAAGGGTTTAGATCAGCTTTGGACAAGTTTCTGAGCTCAAGCTTTTGTGGGGCATGAATCTTTTTTCTACTCACGTCAATGTGTTTTGGATCAGGCCCCTGGTTGGGATAGGCTGACGCTTTTGATATATTAGCCTGTTGCTGATTAAATGTATATTTCACTTTTTAATTTTCACTTTTTGGGGTAGCCATCGCTCTAATGGAGACCCATTTAGCCATTGCTATAGATCAAAAAAGCCAAGCTAGCTCTGTGCTGCTATGGATTTTCCATGGAGCTGCCCATAAGAGCCTTGTAGTTATTAAATCCTTTGTTTTGCTGTCAATTAAAGATGGGTAAACATCAGTCAAGGAAGGGTGAGTTGGTTTTTTTTGGCTTGTTAATTAATCAGTGAGCCCCTTCCCTCTTTCCTCTATGCTTCCCCTCTCCTTTCTGTGCTTTATTTTATGTCTGTCCTGGTTTCTTTCTAATAGTAGCAGGCAGCTGTACAGCGTGGACTTCAGTGCTTTAGCAGCAGAACTCTGTGCCTGGATCAGTCACAGCCTTACAAATTAGAACAATCCCTGGTACGCATGTCCAAATAGGAGAGAGAACGGTCCCTAGTTCATTTTATTTTATTTCATTTTATTTTGCAGCACTGCTTTGCACACAGCACACACAATGTCCTTTCGCATTAAGAAATGAGTTACGTTTCCTTGATGACTCACTTTCTTATTAGGTTGCATTTGGTATAACTGTTTAGGGCTACTTCTAATTATTCATATAATATTGTCTTATGTATGAGGATGGCCCATTTTCCACTAATTTCTCAACCCTGTTTTTCTTTCTCTAATGGCATATGACCAGCTCCTAATGTAAAAAGAAAGAAAGGAGGGTGAATAAAAGGATAGGGAAAGAAAAAGAACTCTGCTGTACAACCGAAACGGGTAATTATGCTCCTCTAAGCACATCGCTAGAGCCCAGCTGGCACAATTAAAGAAATAGCTGATCAGTTCCAGTTATTGATTCTGCTAACATGTTTGTTCACGGTTGCTTCTTGTCTAATTAGTTTTTTCTGCTTTCTTAGTCTGAAAGCATACCTCTTCAGTCAAATCTGTTTTCAGGCATCAGATAGCAACGCTTTATTTAGACCACTTGCTAGCCATTTATTTTAATGCAACAGTACTTCTGTTCACTTTTTTTTTAACCCTCTGTGGGGGCTGGTTCTTTGGGACGGTATTGAATTTCCTGGAGCTTTTTGAGATGGTCTGAAATTTAAGATGAGGCTTCATAACAGTGAAATGAACAGATCTGAAAGCAGGGGTTAGGAGATCTCTTGGGAGCACCTAAAAACATTTAGATACCTCTTGCAGGTTGTAAGCAGTTACAGGCTGTACTTGGCAATTAGGGAAGAGTGAATGTTAAGGTTCCATGCTTGCATTTTGACTGTGTGGGCTGGCCATTCTAAATGCTCAGAGATTTCTTATTTACCTGAATCTCTGAATCTGGTCCTTTTTTTTCTTTTGAAAAAACATTCTATATGGAGAACAGTACTTTGACAAAATGGTCCCGCTTCACAAAATGCAGACTGGACAAAGAAAAAGGGAGTGGGAACTTGGTGGGAATCCAAATGTACCAGGTTTTTTCATTTCTGAAGTGCAAATGTAGAGCTATAAAATGCTTTTTATTTCAAATACAAGTTTTACACAGAACTGAAGAGAATTGATATATCAAACAAAAAATAATTTCCCTCGTGTAGAATTGGATCAAGTGAAAACATTTAGAAATACAGATTTTTGCCGTGACTCAGAACAGCAACAACAACAAGAAAGAAGGAGAAATCTTGGGCTGTTTTGCAGGGCATAAAATCTATTTTCTAACCAGCTCTAGTTCTGGTGTTCCATTGTGCTGCTGAGCAACTCTCATTCTGAACCTCACACACAAACACATTTCAGTGCTGGATAAAGATTTATATATTTCAATGAACAGTAAATAGATCATTGGGGTCTGAACAACTTTTATATTTAAAAACACCAAACAGGAAAGAACATGCTGCAGTCTCCATGACACAATGTGTGTGTCTGCACACATGAATGAACACAATAGTCTAAAATGGATAGTAGTAGTCTGACAGATTTAAAGGTGCAGAACAGAGGAAAGACGTCATAATGCTCTAACTTGAAAGGGTGGTTCAGGCAGTGATTTCTTCAGAAAAGAGAATTGCTTACTGCTTTATTCAAAGAGATTTGAAGAATTGCACTATCAGGACTGAGTAAAAAAAAATCCTTTTATGTCTGTTTGAATCATGCTGTTCTTAAGATTTCTTTTTGGGTTATTAGAACTGTATAAATGCAGGTTGATATTAACTGCTTTCAGCACCCAGAGATGTATACATATTTTAGATATTGCGGTAGTCCTTGTCATCATGATTGACATTACTCTTTCCTGATTTCCCATTTTCCACTCAGGGGCAGAAGCCAAGAAGTATTTCAGCTGTTAGCAGGTGAAACCTGTGCCCTACCCATCTGCTCATCATTCCACGAGCACACAGCACAAACATCCAAAAGTTTTTGATACATCTGAGCTCCCTCACTTCCTTCCTGGGTGAAATATTCAGTGCAGCTAAATCCCAGGTCCTGTGTGGCACAAGGGATTTGGGAAGCTGAGGTTCAGCCCTGCCACAGGCTGCCTGGGACACCGTGAGCAGGTAACTTTATTTCACTGGGCCTCAGTTTGCTGCCAGTAAAACACAGAAAGTAGAGCAAACGTGCTTTCTGCTGCCGGCGGGGCTTTGTGGGGATGGCAGCTTTGGGGTGCAGGGATGTGAGGAGCAGGGCAGCTCGGGGAGCCGAGGAAGAGGGGCTGCCTTTGGCAGGGGCTCTGGCACTGCCGGGCTGCGGCTGCACGCGGTGCTCAGCCAGACGTGGGCCCGGCTGACCTGTCTTTATTGAGCCTGCAGCTCATTGTGGAGAAGCTTTCTCCTCTGCCTACCGTAAAAAAAAAGATGTAAATTGGAAGGGTACAGCACTTCTCATAAAAACTCTGTGCATTTATATTTAAACACTGAAGTCACACCACTCCCTATTGAAAAGCTCTCGGCTCCATTGTTGCACATGACTAGCACAGAAAGAGGCCATTATACTCGGCAAAAATGTATTTTCCTTGCTCATTTTCCTGGAAACAAAACCTCCTGAGCTCTGGTGGCACAAGCCTCACCAAATGGTATTGATAAAGAGGGAGAAATTGCACATGGCACCGAATCACCGGCTCCGTCTGAGAGGGAAGGAATAAAGCCCCGAAATATGGCAGCAGATGCCTGTGAGATTGCCTTTGTGGCAAAGCAGAACAGTTTACCAATAAAGCTCTCTCTGGCTGTTATAGTTGTGTTCAATAGCAATGACAGCTGTCAAGGAGCTCAGGGACTTGCTGGGATGCCTTCAACATTTTAATCACTCCAGCAAAGGCACGGGAAAACTGTTTGTGTTTGGAGCGCTGTTATTATCGTATGATGTTTAAAAAGAATTGGTAATTATTATTTACCTGAAAATGAGAAGGAGCTTTTAATTGTTGTAACACTGGTCTTGTTTCTGTAAACAGAAAGGACAGGTCCTATCTAATTTTAATTTTGAGCAGTTAATTGGTGAAACGCATAGCCCCTTTTACTATCATGCTCTCAATCTTCAGATGATGAACTATTTTTCCCTGTGAAGCTCAACTGACAGATTTTAATATTCCATTAACTTTACGGTTTTACTACAACATCACATCTTGAGACACTGGGGCACTTTGATTCAAACTGCAGGAAATTAATTTTCTCTCTTTTATTATACCACCAGTAACTACCTTAAAAAAAAGGAAACTTTAAAACTCCTGGTGACATGAGTATAATATGTAAAAATGACAGGAAGAATTATGAATTTTTATTCCATAAGAGAAGGGAAAGGGGGGGGTGTGGGTGTAATTATAGTGCTGAACCATTGTATTCAATCCGAAATTGAGATACTTTTCTAAGACGTGAAATTCACGTAGTCAAGAAATGATCTTGATGGAAATCTTTGCAGTTGAAAGGTATTAACAGTTGTTAACCCCTTTCCTCGCAGCCAAAATGTTTTGACTGAATATCTCTGCAAAAGAGAAAAAAAACCCACAAAATTTGCTGTTGGGAGGACTGAACTTTTTGATCTTGTCTAAAATGACCACAACTCTTCCAGGGAAGGAAAAAAATATAGATGCTTGACTTGAATTTTAACTCTCATCTGAATGAGAGTTCAATTTCTTTGTAATATTCTATTATGGCAAGAATCTGAAAAGATGTTGAAATACTTGCTAGTTATGGCAGTGCCTTAGCCTTTGTTTTATAGGCAAATATAGAATATATAGATGAATATAGAATATGGATTAGTCTACATTATGCAGGAATATATATTTTAATATAAGAGTATCCTCTTGGTTCTGTTTACTTTTTAATTTCAGATCAAACAAGGATTTCCAGGCTCCCATGCCATAGAATTATTTTTAAAATGGGATTACACACATGAAGGTTTCTTTCCATTTACCTTAAATTTAAACAGAAAGGACTTTCCCATGGAGTATTGTGTTGGGTTGCAAAAGACTGGGATGTCTGCACATCATCAAAGACAGCAAGTGACATAATTGCTGCACCATTTGTGGCTCAGGTTGAGAAGGCATCTCAATTGCAGGGGGAGGGATCCTGCCAGCACTGAGGTTTTGGTTGCAAAGTATTCACTGGTTCTGCTTTAAAATGAAAGTAGCTTGGGAAATGCTCATCCACAATAAGGAAGTGAGATTTCTGTCATGTTTTTGGAAGGCAGGAGAAAATATGAGCACAGCTTCTGAGGAGATCAGGATGAATTCCAAGGAAACACTTGATCTGTGTTGCTGGAATTAAGGGAAATAGAGACTAAATATTTTGAAGGTTCTGTCTTCTCTTTTTCAAAATAGTAATATTCTAATAATATTGTGTCCTCTTAGCTCTATCCTAATGAAAAGTTTGTTCACCATCTTAATTGTTTAATGAATTCTTGCTTACACATAATTAAAAAACCGAAGAACGTATTTTACTCATACTTTCTGTGACACCTCCGTTGGATTAGGGCTGACCTGGGAGTTACAGTTTCTGTCTGCTATTTTCACAGGGCTTTTAGAAACCAATCCCTGCACCTTTATATCCATGGGTGACGGATTAGTCATGTGGAGAGGAACCTGTGCAAAGTAAGCAATGCGACACTAATACTCCCTGCTGAGGTAATAACTCCACTTTCACAACAGGATGAGTAGGGAGGTAATTGAGATCTCAGAGAAATTAGTTACACACGCATTGCAGGCAGTGACTATGGCACTGGTAGCTCTCTGTTACCATAAAATAGTAGCTTTAGCATAACTTTCATGTGTTTTATATGGAGAAAAGCGGGGATTTATGAGCTTCTCAGTACTACAGGATAGTATGGGCATACTGGCTGCTTGAGAATGCCACCAAGATCTGGCAGATAAACGTAGGCATTTAGAAACAACTTTACCAATGAAGTCTTCTGCCCCTAATCTACATGCTTCCCATATCTTGAGAAATTCTAGCATGAAAGTGTTGATTAATCCATAGAAATTCTGAGATGGAAACTGTCATTCACCCTTAACCAGCCCTGTAGCCTTCTGTGATGACTCTGTATTTATTACTGATATGAAATGTTGTCTGTGAGGCGATAAAGGGGAGCAGAGGATCCTTCCATAGCTGTGTCACAACAGAGATCTGCTGTCAGCTCTCTGCTGAGAGCTCTCTGCTGTTTCAGCCAAGCCAGCACAGTGGAGGGGAATGATAAATGCAACTGTTTCACAGTAAAGACGTGGGTTTGAGTTTGGGCTGAATTTGGGGCTTGAGACAGTTATTTGAAGTAGCTCTGACCTATCCATGCATTTTCTCTCCTAATTGGACATCCATCTAGTCTTTCAGCTTAATCCTCATGAAATACTGCAGCAAATTCAGGCCATCTTCTATGGTAATTCTGAGCCCTGGAAACATTACTCCTCTGTTCTGCTTTGACAGCTGCTGAAGAACCAGCCTTAGTGAAACAATATTGTATTTTTACTCTCAACCATAAGTCCAGACCCTGTTGACTTTAAGTGCCAGATCTATCACATGCTTGTGTGCCCACTGAGGAGCTCCTTGCTCAGCGCCAGAGCCACCTCTGTGCAGGATGCAAGCAGGACACTTATGCTTTCAGGATTTTAGTATTAACAGTATGAACACTGGAAAAGATACAAGTATTCACTCTTTCCTTTGATTTATTTGTACATGCCAGTTGTGGGACAAGTCTACTGTGAAGGTGCTTTGGAGATTGAAGCTTCCAGCATTGGCATAGCTGTGGAGCCTGGCTGGGGCAGTGGGGCTGTGGGACAGCATGTCCCTGCTCCTCTCAGGGCTCCTGCCACACTGTCCCCTGCCACTTGCCTGTTGCCATGGAGAGCAGATTTGGTCCTGCACACCCATGGGTCCCGCGTGGCTCTTCTCTGCCGGGGTAATCTGCTCTCACCATGGTCATCACAATAACTGGGCTTTTTCCTTTTTTTTAATATACTCTTCTCTGTATCACATCTCGTTTTCAGCTGCCTGGATACACTCTTGGTGTCACCAGCATGACGTGCTACTGCTCGTTTAAACTGGGAGACAAACCCCTGATGTGTGCTGCTCACAAATTTGCTTGGTACTCGCGTATATTCTGCAAGGTTACTCAGGATACATACGGCGCTGTTTCACCTTTTGTCTTTAAAGTGATGTAGGATGAATATCTTTCAAATGGAAAGACAGGCGACTGGAAAAAAAGGGGGAAAAACAAGTAGCAAGATCAAAGACATAAATAGAACAAAATATGCACAAGAGATCTCATCTGAGATCAAAGATGTGAACGTAATTACCATGAATAAGACGTGCAGAGCTCACCAGAACAGAATGGTTTGTGCGCCTGGAGAATTCTGCAGAAATAAACCATTCTGTGGGAAATCGAGCGCTCCACAGAGTGACTAAAGGACATTTATTCTGCACTGGAGGGGGACTAGCAGAAAACCCACCATTACAGCAGGGCTGCTTACTGCTGCCTGACCCTGTGCAGGGCTGCAGCCATCCAAGTAGCTCAAACGAAATCTCTGAATCTTTTATGTTAAAAGAGTCTGATCTGGGGCAAAAAAACCCCCAAACCCCAGCTCTTTAACCCTGGGAGGTGTGGGGTTCTTAGGCAGGCATTTTCAAGGGCAAATGTAGTTATTGTGTTACGAGTGCAGTTGGAAGAAAAACAATTGCTTCTGCTAAGCTTAACACAGAGAGGAATTGTGCAGAGCATAAATCATTTCTTTTCACTAACCCTGTTTGGTCAGGGATTGCGATTGTATTTTTGATTTTTATGGCTGTTATGTACACGTGTCCACAGGCCCTAACAGAAAATCTTTAGAAATGCAATAAATAAATGAGTTGTCTAGGAGAGAGTGTAAGAAAAGTTAGAATGACTGAGCTGAAATTGCAAACTGCTGATTCTTCTTTATGAGCAATATGCTGGTCATAGATACAAGAATATTGTTTTATTTTTAGTGGAGTTACTAAATAAATGCCACTAAAAGTAGAAGAGAAAAAAGGAATAATTCTTCTTTTTTTCCCAAGCACACATATCTGGACACTGATCACTCCTTCCTATGTTTCCACATAAGATGTGCCTTTGCCATGAATATCTCAAACCTGATGAGAGCATGAAAACTCAGTAAGTTTTAGGAGTGATTTTTGGTTTACTACCTCTCTGTTGGCATGAAACAGAAATTCAGACACAGGTCTACATATCAGGCTTATTTTCACTGGGGAGGGAGGTCAGAAAGGAAATCATATATGCCGAGCCTACTCTCATGGCTTATTTTCAAAGAAACTTTACTAGAACTCTGTTTAGCATGTAGATGATTTTATTTTAACAGTAGCCTAGTCCATCTTTGTCCAGAAATACTTCCTGTAGGGAACCTGGAAAGCACTTGCAGTCTAGAAATGAGTGTTTCCACTCCATTCTTCTGACTGCTTTGATTTTGGGAAGAACCCACTGCTTTCCATAGGTTCTGCTGTCTGTGACTCCGAGGCAAACACTGGAAGTAGAACCATTGTCTGTGTCAGATCTCATGGTGACCTGTGAACTGTACAACCTGTGATGAAAATCCTGCTTTTCCATGGCAATGGACTTGCTGTCCCCATTGAAAAATCCCCATCAGCCGCCATGGTCTGGCACCATGCTAGATAATACCTTCAAAGGGTCATTTCTTCACAAGGCACATTTCTTCCTCCATGAGAAAAAGCTGGACTCATTCTGATGTAGGTACATTTTGCAGGTACTGTAGAATTTTTATGTCATAACAATAAATGTAAAACTGTATCATTTTCATCGGGAAAAATAATTAGTTTACTTGGTAAAAAATGTACAGCTTCTCCTATTTTCTTTGGAAGAATAGGCCCAATTCTGCCTTCAGCTGTATCCCCATGGTCTTTAATGAAACAGAGGGATACAGAATACAGGTGAAGGGATAAAACTGAGAGAACGTTCTGTCCTTTTGCAGGAGACGTTACTTCACAAAAAGAGCTCTTTCCAGTCTTTATGATGTATGATGTATTATCTTAAGATCATCAGTTGCTGTCAGATTGGAGGCTGAGGAGAGTTTCACTTTGTGATGTTCGCTACTCTTTCTTTTCTTCTGCAAGCCTTTGCTTTGACTTCAGCTCTCTCAGGAATCTGTAAACTCACTCATAATATAATTTCTTTTTATTTTTTATTTTTTATTTTTAAGCTTAGAGGTGTTTCTAGTATTCACAGATGCTTTCAAAATAAAAACTGTGCCCGTGGTCATGGGCAGCCTGCCGTAGGTGATTCTGCCTGGGAAAGGGGTTGGATAAAATGACCTCCACAGGTCCCTGCCTGCCTCAGCCAGCCTGTGACTCTCTATTTGTAACTCCTCAGTCTGTTCACTGGGATTCAAGTGATAGAGAAATAGAAACCTCTGTCCTGTTTTATTCCATAAATGTTATCCATTCTACAAAATGGGCTCCATCAGAATGGTGATCACAAACTTTGGGCATGTTTCAGTCTAGTGTATTTAGTTATTTTCATTAGCTAATACGATGGATTTTGGTTTAACTAAGTGCTCAAATGCCAAAGGCAGGCACATGAATAATCTTGAGGAAGTCAAGAGAAGTTCTTTTATACTCAATACTTAAGTGTTTGGCTGAAAAAAGTCATCCTCCTGATTTTCACTAAAACAGTCCTGAGCAAAACACATTATTTGTGCAGCAGAGAGATGGGAGCATGTGAGTCTCTACCTTTCACATAGCCTTTGAAATTCTGATGCTTAACTGTAAGCATTGATGCAGAGTTGTCTCTCAAAACACAATTCACTGCTTAGCAATGAAGTAGACTGGATTTTGGACAAACACCATCTTGCCCAATGACCAAATAGTTATTCAGGTTTTCTTTTATTTTTTTTGGACTGAGCTGTCTAACCTATTTTCTGGGCCAATATCAACTGAAATGAAGATCTCCTCCCCATCACCTCATCATGCTATTCAAGTATTCAGTCAGTCCAAATTATTTATTACTACCTGAGAGTTGAGTTGCTGTAGCTCATGGCAACTGTGAGCAGCTGTCAGGGCATCATAAGGCAGCTAAAAGGCAGTATGGCAAAAGAAGGCCATAGATATGCTCTCAAATCTCCAAATACATATCCCTTTTTTTTTTTTTTAAACGTATTACTCCCAGGTTATATTGAATATATCTAAATGGTAAGATTAAGATTACTGTACCCCAAAGCCAATAAAAGCATGTTGTGTGACACTGTGAGCTTGTCACACCCCTTCAGAGGGAACCAGCACTGGGATCACTCACCACGTCAGGGCATGTGGGCTCATCTGCTTTCTTTTAAAAACACATTTGCTGTCTTTTCTTGCATCTAAAAAGTTCTACACATCCACAGCATTTAAATAAATAAACCCCTGAGAGCTGGGTTTCAGTAGAGTAGGATCAATACAGGGCTTCAACATGGGCTTGGGTCAGGCCTTTGTTTCGTGGGTGGCAGTGCTGTCTCTGCAGCACGGGACCTCCTGTTTGAATTGGCACTGTCAAAACATTTTGATCTTCCCTCTCCCTAAAATTAAACCCTTCCTTGCAGTTCCAGCAATGAAAACAGTTTTACAGTGGGTGTTAAGATAATGCAAACCTTAGTTTAAATGGAATCGGACCTGGAGTGTGTGTATCGAAGACTATTTGAATTACATTCAGCACTGTTTATGGGGTCTCAGGAGTTACAGAGCCTGTTAAAAATGAAATAAAGCTTATGGAATGGGGCTTATGTTTTCTATTCTGCTGAAAAGGAAATAAAGAGGAAAACATATTTGTGCCTGTTCAAAGGCTGCCCAAGGACAGCTTTCATTCTTTGTGACCCAGTTACATTAAATGCTTTCACAGGAACTCCACAGATACTTATTAAAAAAGAAGAAAAAAGAAAGGAAAACACAGATCAGTGCTTCTCATCTTCACTCTGAGGACACATCCAGGCTTGGAGCCATTGACAGATATCTTGCATCCCCTGTTACCTGTACAAAAATTAAACAAAGGAAGAGATGAGCAGCACAGGATGTGAGAAATTAACTCTGTCCATGGAACAATGAAATGCCAAAGTTTAAGATCATTTTGTTTTTGAGAAATAGTACAATCAGTTGTAACTTTGGCCAGCACAAGCGGACCTACTGCTCTTAACCTCTTTCTCCAGTAATTGTTTTCTTCCTTTTGGGACACTGTAAGTCCTTTGACTATTTTGTCTGCTGTCACCAGACCTCCCCAGTGCAGCTGAAAGTTTTCACTGGCTTTTGACAGCAGGTAGGAAATGCTGCATTGGACACACGGTGACAGTGGTGCTTGTCAGACAGGAACCCAATCCCTTTGAAAGTGGTGGGCCTCAGTCTGCCCTGTGCCTTGAATCCTGGCTGCATTTACACGGGAGCTGATCCCTCTACAGATACTGTTGATAAATGAAGTGTGTTATAGGCTTCCCTACATCCTGCCTAAAACCCAAATCAGGATGCTGTGCTTTGAGAGACAAAAGGCAAAGCTGTTTCTGAGACTTTTTGGTATTGTATCTGAGTAGTGCTGTTTGATGCTGTTTGTGGAACATGAAGCTGGAAGGATTTCTAGGGAGTTGTGGTGTATCCCTTCCTTCCTCCCAGGGCTTCCAGAAGCAAAAGAGAGTCCACAGAGTTCCAGAGAGCACTGGGCAGCAGTACTGCATGTACACAGTGACAGAAAAACCCTTTTGTGGAAACTTGGAGTCCTTTTGGATATCTTATCAGTGACTGAAGTGGTCAGAAATATTTTCTTTTTGGTGGTGCTCCTTTCTGACGAGGGAGGAAATGCAAACTAATAAAGTTCATTGTGGTTGCTTGCTGTGATTTGAAGAAGTTAAGATATTCACTATCCACTGTACTAATTCCCCTGATACTGTGCCCTATTAGTTTTGCCAAAATTAAAAAGATTTTAAAAAAATTCAATGTTTTCTTGATATGAGCCCTGAATTGTTGTGTTTTTCCATCCTATGAATATTGAGTCATTGATATTTTATGTGTCACACAGAATGGTTGAGATATCAGAGAAAATCAGAGAAAATGAATGATCTGCATAAACATCCCAGAGGCATTTTTGGCTTCCCAGCATGCAGTAGCCTTAGCCTGTTGTCTTCATTCAGAGTCTACTGTAATGCTGCATGCCAGAGATGATAATTCACTTTGCAAAACATGATCAGAAGAGCCTTTATGGAGGTGTGACAGATGCAGCTGTAGCCATCACTTGAAGCACTTTTCCATAACCTTAAAAATGTGTCTCCTTCTGATTTTCTTTCTTGATGACTTTTTTAGGTATTGTTGAGCTGCAGCTGTCATAGGCAATGAAATTCCTAAAAGAGCAAGGTTAAAGTGCCCGCAGCCACAGTTTCAGGACTTAATTGGACACCAGCTACTCAACTATGAGCATTCCCCCGAAGAATGGCGGAGTTCTTGCAGGCTTCAAACAATGGAGATGCGTGGGTTGGTGCCATCTGCAGCCTAGGGCTGGTGGAACAAAAAGATGTTTGAAGAAGAGGGAAATTCTCAGAGATATGGTAGAATGGGAATGATCTGAAAGTAATCAATCATTAGGGTGACATAAATCACAACACACAAGAGCCCACAGCCAGGAGATGTCAAACACCGCCCGCAGCGCGTCAGCCTCTCTGGCATCGTCACTTTTGTGTGCTGTGCCGCTGCTCTTTTGTGGGCCATCCATTTTGTGGGGCGATGAAACCCAAGAATGCCGGGCCGTCCCTTGCTGGCTAATGCCGCTTTATGATTGCGCACCCTAACGTGCTCTTGGGGCGCATTCATGCCGTGACCCGAGCCAACAATCGATTGTGAGCTGGGTGCCAAAGCCGCCAGATGTTGCTTGATCTCATAATTACGTTAGTGCTGTTGCTCCAGTGCAGCAGCATCAAAACAATACCAGCCAAGCTGGGGCACAAAGGGAGGCTGCAGCTCTCATGTGGTCATCTGGTCCACGCTTGACATTTTTGCCTAAAGCTCTCAGATGTTAAACTTAATTTCTCTTCCTTGATTATAAGAGAAATGATCTGTGCGCAATATTAAAAAAACATTTATCAGCTGGAAAATGGCAAAAGGCATGGCATAAACTCATATAAATGTTAATGAAAGGCAGACAAAATTAAGCAATAGCATTGTATTCTTTAGGCTTTTATACACTTTCACTTGAGAGAATCTAGGAGGAGAAGTCAGAAGAGCATTGGAGGATAAGCACAAAAAATATTGTTTTGAAATTTACACCAACTCACTTATTGTTTAAAACATTGGTCTGGAAGTCCTGTTAAATGGAACAAGCATAATCCTCCTTTAACTTATTCCAGTATTGATCATCAGATCAATGTAAATCATAAATCCCTTTATTTCAATAGAAAGGCTCCATCCTTCTGCTGTTGCCCATAAAAAACCAATGAACTTTTGGCTGCCTAGCTCCTTCCAAGAAACTGTACAAAGTGGTAAAACAAAGTCTGTGGTGCCTGTCTAATGGGGTCTATTCCTCTGGGTTAGGGCAATGCTGTTTGGATGGTCTGTAGGGCAGTCTGAGCACAAGGCTGCAGGCCCCAGTACGAAAATACTGGAATTCACAAGACTCAGATTGTGTTACCCCTCATCTTGTCATATTGAGCTTTAATTTGTTAATGTAGAGCTGAAATACAGCAAGGACATTTTCATCCTGTTTTTTTCAGCCCTCAGCCCCCCAGATCACTGATGGGCACTTTGCCCCTTTTCTTCACCTGCTTTCCACCCTACAGAGCTCCAAGACCTGCGCTGGAGTTCTTCAGCACCGGTGCTGTACATGGGAGCAGTAGGGCTCTGCACAGCCCACTGTAATTTTCTGCTTTTTCAAATGAATGTGGCGAGTTCTCATCATCAGCATCTGTGAAATTACAGCATTTTCCTTCCCTCTCAATTGTGAGCTACAACACGTATCTCAGACTAGGCACAAGGAAAATTGTAGCACAGGACAGGAACTATCAGCTAAAAAGATTTTCTAAACAATGCAAGTTGGCTTCAGCGTGCCCTACTAATATTATCCATCTTGCACTATTTTCATTTCAACTAAGAATATAAAGTCATGCCACATATAAGAGAAATTTTATCTCCTGTACTGCTACAGTTTTTTAGCATAATGGCCCATGTAGATCAGTGGGCAAATATTACATCCTAAAGTTTCAAATAATTGCCATCTTTATGTTTCGTATCTGATCTTTAATAAATGTTATTTTACACAGCGCAATTAGACTTCAGGGTGTAAAACTCTGAGAGTAATCCTGAACCTTTTTGCAGAGCTGGATATTTTCAGGGTGCACTGACATCTAGATTCTGATAAAACTAATGGCACAAATCTCAAGCAATTTCCTAGAAATCAGTACAATTACATCAGCACAATCCCCATAAAACTGGGATGAGAGTCAGACCTTCATTTCTTTTCCAGCCTGCTCTGGAGATATAGTATTTTCCATTTAGTCAACTAAAGAGAACTGTAAAGGTATAGAAAGAAATGATAGAACTAAATTTTACTATTTAACATATGGAAAAAAACTTGGTTATTATTTTACCATAAGCACATGCAGGAAAAAGAGTGTGCTGCAGTAAAATGGAAAAAAATTGCCTCAGGTGTTGTATCATGAATCCAAGGAAGTGACATCAAAGATTAAACCTGGTCCATTTACTTTTAAGCTATTTTGTTTAAGTATCAGATTTTATGTCTGGAGATTTTCTCTACTCTGTGGATTTTATTCCTTTTTGCAAGCATACAACTGAATAAGGATCAGAAGAATTTATTTTGCTGCCTCAGTACCAACACAAGACCCTCATGCTGGCCCCTGAAATTGTTTTGACAGTTTTGGGTGTCAGGTATGGAGCAGCTGGGGTCAGTGTACACAGCAGATGTGGCACAGGGTGGTTTTAGCCAAGCAGGGACAGTTGTTTGCCCATGGAAAGCCCTGGTTCTCCTCCTGCCAGAGCAGCCTTTTGGTTCCATGGGCAAACTCCTGCACTACCTGGTCACGTTGAGACAGTGGTAATTTTGTGTGGGTTAATGCTGTTTCTTGGTCATTGCTCTGTCTGGGAAGGAGCAGCAGGAGTGCCAGGGCTGTCTGGGCAGGCACAGGTGCCGTGGTGTCTCCTCGCAGCCCTGAAGCCACAGCCTGTTGCCAGCCCTGCTGCCTTCTCTGGGCTGAGAGCTGTTTCCTTTGATTCATCTCGCTAGTTCAGAAGAGCGAGAGAAGGTGCTTGGGAAATTACAGGAAAACTTCTAAACTCTTATGGGAAAAAGAACTAAATGGACACTAAAGGCTTTGTTTTGGTTAATGGGAGCTGAGAGGGAGAACAAAGCAGGGACAGGTGACATTGGGACAGTGGGAGAGGTGGCTCTGGGCTGACCCATTGTCTACAGGCACCAAGGTGCCCTGGAAGTCCCTGGTATGTGGAAATCTCCTTTGGGACTCTCTGGCATGGGCCAGCCCTCACCCCTGTCCTGGTGTTCTCTGGAGCTTTTACCTGGATTTTTAGGAGCTAGGGAAATCCAGTGGAAATTTTGGTATGGGTAAGATGTGTATCTGTCATGCTGAATTTTGTTCCCAGTCCAAAACTGAAAACTTTTTTTGTGGGAAGAAGTTAACTGGAACTGATGAAGTTTCTTTTCATGGATTATTTAAGCAGAACAAGATGTTGTTAATGCTGAATTTCTTCCATGTTATTTGGGAAAGTATGTCTGATTATGTAAATTAAAAGTTTCTGCTTAAAAATATTTTGCTTGAGAGATTGCAAAGGCAACACAGTAAATGAATTAAGATCAGAGAGTCTTGCTCAAGTGAGAAGATTGTATAAGTAACTGCATGTGTTATTGAAAAATACATATTGTTTACAATGTATTCTTGCAAGATCCTTAAATATTTCACTTTGAGGTTCGCTTGATATAAAATATTGCATTTGTTAAAGCTGTCTCCCAGGCTGGGATCTAAGCTGATTTGCAGCTACATGCAGATTAGAACCACTATGCTGGCTCATTGCAATTTTGGATTTAATTTGGTTAGTTTCCGTCTTTTTAAGAGAAACAAGAGAGTTTTCAAACCAACAGGCATTGACTGCTTACCTAATTAAAAATGTATCCATCTGCTGGTTTGGTGGCTGACTTGTTATTCAAAGCATGCAGATCTAAGGAGGTTGATTTATTTATGAAGACCTTATGACACTGAGAGATATGCACTCAAAAACATGCAAAAATAAATGTGGTTGCAGATGGGTAGACACACAGAGATCTTTACGGGGTTCTAAATAACAGATAGAGGGAATTTGGAAAATGTGCTTTAAAGGGAAGATCCTTTTATGTTGCTTTCACATGTTTAACATTTAGAGCTCAAATAACAGAGCAGCCAGAGAACATGTTGTGAGATAACTCTAGTCTAAATATCCTATAGTGCCTCTTAAGTTGAGATGATTTTTTTCTGAAAGCTTAGTGTGAGTGATAGACTCTGAAGGAGATGCATTTTCAGCAATGTTTTATTTAGAAAACACTCTAAAGTGAATTTTAATTAAAGGAGAACAAAATCATTAGCACTCACTAATATCATGTGTTGGAATCAGGCTAAATGCCATCTTCTTATACTTGATTTCATTGGTGTGTTGGTAGATCCCTCCCAAGTTAAGTTTCTTAGTAACTATGCTCAAGCTTTGAAAACTTCAGGTTCCTATGGATTCATTCTCAATGCTACAAATATTATTGCAATTCTCAGGCAGAGTTTATTCATCAGTTTATGGGCTCTAGGGAATTCCCAGTGTGATGATGCCATCAGGAATTTCCACGTGGGGTGTGGAGCTGCTGGTGCCAAAGCTCACGTCACTCCTGGTGCAACTCCACTGGTGTTGAGACTTTACACTGATACAAAGGTAAGCTTTATCAAAGTTCAGAGCTCTCTCCACGAGGCTCAGGGTGTAGGTGGTCTGATCTGCCACCTGAGAAGTGGGAGGAAAATGGAGAGTGCCATGTCTGGGACAACTCCAGAGTAGCTTTATGGCCTCTGGTTCTGTTTACAGCGCAGTTTCCAGAGGGTCCTTTTTGTTCTTCCTTCCATCCACGTGCCTGGCAGTGTGTTTATTCAGGTTTTGTACATGTTTGCATGCATGTTTGTGCTTATTGGTAAAATAAGCCATTTTCCCCAAAATAGACTGAAAATGTTTCTTTACAGACCACCTTATTATGCTAGTGTCCTCTTAAATTAAAAGTGTCTTGCACCAGACAATAAAGTTGCTTTCAGAAGAAATGTATTTCTTATCAAACCATGCATTGACAATTGTGCTCAGCTTCACAAAAAGACTATTCTCTAATCCCAAAGTCAACTTAAGCGCATTCCCCAGTATATATATTTTCAGATTCCCTTTGAATTTCTTTTTATTTCCATGTCAAGACAAGCATGTGGATTTTTTTAGTGCCAACAGAATATAGAAACATGGTTTGTATGTAGATTAGCCAAGGAGGATATTAGACTGAGCTGCCTTTTGGTAGGAAGCCATCCTGGCATTTCTTTGGAAAACTCTCGAGATGTTTGAATAATCCTTACACTAACAGATGTCACCACTGGGAATCTGTTTTACTTTTGCAGCTCTTTGTTTGAGTATCTTGCTGGCATTTTTTTATATTTTGGAATGGGGTGCGTGTGTGTGTGAAACTCAAACAAATCTGTGTTTTCTTTTACTTGATTTCTCCCAAAGATATATTTTGATGAAAGTCTCAGATAGTCATCAAGGGAAGAAAACCCATAAATTTTGCTATGGGTGCTCCTTTTGTGCAGAAGGGAGAGGACAAAAAAATGACCAAGAATCCTTTCCTTTTGTTTCCAACACACTGCAAATGACTGTTTGCTACTTTCCTGGTCCCGTGCAAGCCCTGGAAATGGGGGACAAGGGATCACAGTGGGTCAAGGCAAATAGTTAGTCACACTCTTTCTTAGAATTGAACCCATTGTTCAAGCAAGGCAAGCAAGTTTTCCACTACTAATTTTGGTCTGCGTTAGAAACTGTGGCCAGCGTGGTTGTGTGAATAAGGATTAGTAATGGTGAGTGGGCACGGGAGGTAGCTGAAGGGGTGGCATTTTTGTGCCTGTAAAAGCTGTAGCGGTTGCACATTTCTCCCCAAACTTAATATTTTTGCTGTTTATCTCAGGATACTGCCAGAGGACTTGTTTGGGAAAAAAATATCATTGGAAATATCAGCTGCATACATGCTAGGAAAGTCTTACAAGTGATTGTAAAGCAACACCAACGAGTAATTTCTAATGGAAATCTTGCCTTAAGGTAGAATTCAGGGAGATGTGTCCCTGCTCTTTATTGTTGTTACAGATCTATGTACAAGAAAATACACTCAGGTTTTGGGTCTAGCTTCCACTAAAGGGGTGAGACGGTTACTGCTGAAGCAAAACTTGGAGGGAAATGGGACTCATTTTCACTCAAAAAGAGTGTTGGCAACTGGAGAAAAATTGTTCATGGTGCCATTGGTGTACGAAATAGGAGGAACTAATTTGCATGTCAGAAATTTTAAAATCCTCAAAATGAGGTTCACGCCTGTGAAACATGAGATGAAGATACAGACCTGTGCACATCTTTTGTTCTAATGCAACAGGGATGTTCAGCTCCTTGAGAGCGGATTTGAGGTCTGGTTGTGCTAAAAGCTGTACAAGAATATCTCAGTGCATGACAAGACCCGGCAGATGGGTATAAATAAGAAGAGAACAAGGAAATACACTGGCAGAATTTCGCAGCACAACAAACTACCTTATTCTCTGAACTCTTCTGATATCAGTGACAACACTGAGAAAAATAACAGCTGCCATGTTTCTAATATAAAAGCCGGGGGGTTTTTGGTTTTTTTTCTATTGTCCTTGCAGTTTTTCATTTCTGTGCCTACTATTTTGCTTACATGAAGTTAATCCAGAATTCACAATATTCTGCTATAAAATAAGTGCAAATACTGAACTAGAGCACACACATGCACATATACTCACCTCTTCCAGTTAGTGGTTTCCCTAAAATAGGATAAATAATTTCTTAGATAATAAACAACCTTTCTTTCATATCTATTGGTAGTCTGAAATCAGGACAGAGAAACACAGAAAAATTCAGATCCTGAGGTGAGCTCATCATTACTTTAAGGCTGGTCAACCTCTAGACCACAAGTTCCACACTTCCTTTCAGAGGTTACCACAAGGAACTGCACATCTCCATATTCTTTGCAACAACGGCACAAGAGGCACCAGATGCCTACAGATCCCTGACAATGTTATTTAGCATCACTATTTTAATGTGGACAGTCACATACACCCAGCTTCAAAAGTGTTGCTGCAGTGGCTGTTTCAGAACTTGGAGCAGAGCCCTTCTCCCAGAGGTAAATTCCCAAAATTAACCTTTCTCCTGTCCTGTGAATGTATCAGTCATGCCTGCATGCATAGAAAAAATGCACAAATACTTTCCACTTTTTGGAACAAAAAGCAAGGATTTTTTAATATAATCTAAAGAAGGACAGAGAGTCTGCCCTACTATTGAAAATAGCACACATATTAAAAAAGGAAGGAGGGGTTTGTATTGTTTCTTACTTTACACAATTTTCTCTCATATGGTTGCTAATATTTTGTTCATAATAATGGGTGGACTATCTCAGATAGGATGGTTTAATCTGAGTTAATTAGGATTTACACTCTATTAGAAGTGCCAGAAATCTTCAGTGCTCTGTAGGGAACCTGTCTCTGGCGCAGTTTGATTGGTACCATCATTGCATAAATAATCTCTGAAAAGATCGCTGTCTCTGAACACACAGAATAAAAATGAATTAGAGCTCTGACACTCTATTCTTTTGACAGTTTTACAAAAAAGACAATTCAAAGATTTTTGCACAAAAATTATCATTATTTATGCAGAATTTTTAGTGGTGCAATTAAAGTAATCCTGTATTTTTTTTTTAATAATACCTGCAGTAAATTATGGCAGGAAACATAAAACTCCAGTATGAAAAAAAAAACCTGGGAAATACTTTGTTTTCATTTATATTAACTTTAGATTTATTCTGTTTCATATGAAAGGCCCAGTTCTGTGTGCCTATTAAAGCTTAGTAGCTAAGCTGCTGGTAAAATTCAACTTTACCTTAGAACAGGCCAGAATCTGGTACAGAATCTTAAACTGCGACCCTATTCTTGACAGAGAAAATCTAAGTCTGTCTGCCTGATTGTTTTCCCCAGTGCAGAAAAATGGGTGGGAGCTTTTAAAGAAGTCTGGATGCAGTTTGTCATTTTAGCTTTACCTTTCCAGTTCAGCTAAGGCTTCCCTGAAACTGCTACAGGCAGATTCCCTCCACTCTCTGGCAGAGGCTCTTTCCCCGACGTTTGTTTCATTATTGATGGCACACGCTGCTCCAAGGAGCCCTTCGGAGGAGGCTGCCCGAGCACATCCCCTCTGGCTGCTGGCCCTGGCCCTGCCAGCAGCTCTCCACCACTCCTGCGCCAGCCCGACGTCTTCATCCCGGGAACTTTGATTTTCTGGGAGCTGAAGCTACTCCCAAATGATCCTGACTAAGAAGCACAGATGCTGAGGACAGGCAGCACAAAGACCGAGATATTCGAAAGCAGTTTGTAATAATTAAGGTGTCTGTTAACCTCCACGGCTTTAAATAACCTTTCAGCGAAACGTGGGCAGGCACATTCCTCTCCGGGTTGCCAAGCATCTGTGCTCACACTGCAAACAACCTGCAGCCTTATACAGTTATTTGCTCTGGTTTATTGGTCACACTTTCACAGGAAAAAACCTGCAGGTATCTGCTTGCCCCTGGCCTTGCTGAGGGTGAGAGCTGCGGTGAGCTAAGCCGACACCTCTGCTGCAGAGGTGGGTGCCTGGGTTTGTTACATTTGATCTGCTTATTCAGTGAAAAGCAGTAATACCCATTTGGACATTTTGGTGTATTTATTTCTCTGCTTCTTCCCTACTGCTTCTCAGATTTTACCTTTTGCCAGTGCCCTTTTATGTTTGTTTATTTTAGGAAACATAATCTACATTGTAAACACCTCTGGATTTGTAAATAGTTTTGGTGATAGCATTTCCTTTCAGGGACCTGGTAATGGCGTATTATAAATTTTAGACTAACTATGAGATTTGAGTTGTGTTGTCAGGACCAATGTAATAAAAGATACTGCTTCAATTGTCATTAAAACCCTGTTACATTTGACTTACACTTCTCTAGCTTCCATTAGCACTGCTGGTTAGAAAAGGCAAAAAAATCTATGCATCTGTCTGCCTGTATATTGTCGAGTCACGCCGTGTGCCTACTCTGAATAAAGACAGTGTCACAGGTCCTGTAATCAGCATCGAGGCAGTAATGAATAGGAAAATCTTGTGATGATGATCACGATTAACAAAAGGAAGTGTAAATAATCTACAGTGCCTAAAGCTCACTTTTTTTGCAGACTGGATTTGCAAGTGAGCTATAAACCTGATCCTTTTCTTATTGAGGTCAGCAGCAAAACTCCTGCTAATCCCTGCTGAAACAAAATCATTCTGCCAGTTTGATGTTTATAGAAATGCGCATTACCTTTATGGAGATGTTCTCCCACTACGGCTTTCTGTATTACAGCCTACAACTTCATCTAAAGCAAACATGACCTGAGGAATGAAATCTTACTCATATAAAATAAAAAGCTGTTATTCTCAGATAGCTAGCAATAAATTTTGTCAAGTAATCTGCTGGCAAATGTTTAATACTCACAGATCCTAAAGAATGAGTAAATCCAGGGAGGGAAAGGCTGGGCACATCTGAGCACTTGTACTGGGAAGGAGCCGGCAGTGACTCTCTGGTGCCAAACCTGATAAAAGTGCACCTTTGGGGCATTATTCCCTTTGACAATGAGACTCTGTGTGAATGTTACACTTCCTGGGGTTATTTTACACTCTTTTGCAAATAGCCAAGTAGTGTGGAAGTTGTGTGGGAGTGGAGTAAATAGGATCGCATTTTTGTCGGAAAAGGCTTTTCAGAGGAGACGGGAGAATTTTTCCTGCAGGCTGTGGAATTGCATACTAAAGGAAGAGCTTGTGCTTCCTCCCCCCTGCTTTCTTATTTTTCCTTTTTTTTTTTTTTTTACTTTCCTCCATCTAAATGTAGTGCTGGGCCTCAGGAGGCCCATGAACACACAGAGCTTCCTACTGAGGTTGTCACTTGACTGACAGCAAAAAGCTTCTGGGGAGATGGACGAGCATGAGTAGGTGGACATAGAAAAATGGAGAATGGAAAGATAAAGTAAAAATAGAACCGAATGTTCATCCAAAATCACAGCCCTTTCAGAAGCTGTAATAAAACTTATAAATGTTGTGTTTGTGATCAGAAAAAATGTAAAGCAATTCTGTGTATAGAAGCATCCATGTGTGAGAGACATTTGATACCCATTCAGAGTGATCTGTTAGAAATTATACTAACTACAGAGATACATCCAAGGCAACGCCCTTGTGTCAATGCCCAATTATTTATACACTAATATATTCCCTCGGTGCTTTAAAATATGAGGAGAACAAATTGGGAGTGAGTAGGAAATACAACAATGTTTCAGTCCTTGCATTTCGAGATGATTTACAGTTTCTCAGAGGCTCCGTGTTTGTGTGTTCATGTGCCTGTTTGTCTGTACCACTCGAGTCCTGATTTCTAAATAATTCCTCCGGGGTTGACCTCTCTGAAGCAGACAGGATCAAACATTTAACACACTGTCATAATTATTACAGTGTCTGCTGCAAGTGAATACAGTTTCACTGAGGAGCTGAGACAAATATAAGATCTGAGACAAATACCAGAGACGCTGGCTGTGCTTTATTGAGCTGCATTAAATTGACCGTTTAAATGGTGTAAACTTGATGATGGTGCAAACATGATTAGCTCCCATCAAAGACAAATCACTCCTGATAGTGAGTTACAATAACATAAGTTGGCAGGTTGGCAGCAGCGCAGGCTGCTCAGGTAATAGGCGTTTAAGGAAAATGTAACAGCTCCAATGGCTGTAACAAAATTTTAAGGATTAAATTTTGATGTCAGATACTTTGTTGAAGGGTGGAGTTACTGGCTGAAGCTGAGAACAGGATTTAGTCCAAGTATCAATGACATCTGTTAAAACCAAGCTGGGCTTTTACGATTCGTTGAAATGACACAAAGTAAGGAAATTGTGATTACTTTGGCAAGACTTCTTAAAAAAGCCCCACATACTGGAGCCAAAATATAGTGGATTTGGTAGGATTGCAAACATTTTATTTTACGACATTTGCAGGCCTTTTTTACATTGTCTGTGTTTATTTTGTGACTTTTTTTAACAAATTAAAATTGCATTAAATTACAGAAAAAAATTAAGGTTTCGAAACATTTTATATATTTTTAATGACGACTGACTTTTCTGGCATTGCCACAAAAATAACTTCAATTAAAAAAAGAAGACGTTTTGATGCTCCACCATTCCCATAAAGTTTATCCTGACTTGTAGCAGATCTGTCAGATGCATCAAAGATGTGAAAAGAGGAACATTCACGTAGTTTTAATTGAGGACTGCCTATATTTTTGTGTAAATAATAAAAAAGGCACTAAACCTTTTCTTCCTTCTCATTAGGCCAAGAATTCTTGTAGATAATTAAAGTCAGGAAGTACAAGTTTTAACAGTTGCATTGACTGTGCTGCACTGTTTTCTAACGCCCATTATCCAAGCAGCCCTTAAAAGATTTATTTTCTACAGAAAGAGAAAAACACACTAGCTATCTTTGCAGGGTTATCTTTAAGGTTCTGCCAGTGGGAGCTCTGAGAGAAATATCCAAGGCAAAGGAAAACAATGCGAGCCCCAGAAATAGGAACCTCATTGTAAATACCCTGTTAATAAACCTTCTTACAGCAGTTTTAAGAGCCAAAAAATGCATCCTCCCTAGATCTTGACCTGAAATTAAACCAGGTGAAAGATACTCTGTTTTAAGCAAAAAGTATTAGTAAGGGTGTGTTTGTGAGTATTACGTTGCACAGATTTTTTGAATTTGGGGAAAAGTAGAGTGATTTAAAGAGAAAACAGCAGATTCTGGGCAGGCGTGTTTCCCAATGCACAGAATTGTTAGTCAAACTGTAAGTTGCTTCCAAAGTATTTTTTTTAGCTAATCGAGTCTCTACAGGGCTTCTGTGCGGAAACTGCAGCTAACTCTGGCAAGGATTCGTTTTATCCCAGACGGAGGAAAACTCCTAGGAGAGTCTGGGTGCGTCTGCCCGACTCCGGGGCGCTGGGATGCAGCCGGAGGAAGGAGCTGCGTCCCGCATGGAGCGAGGGGAGGGCCGGGGGTGCCGAGAGGGCGCTGCAGGGGCGAGGGAGGTGCACCCACGGGAGAAGGGGGGTGGTGCCGCCCCCGAATCTGCGGGAAACTGAGGCAGCGCCGCCGCCAAGAGCCGCGGGTGGGAGCGCGGGGGCGTCGGCGCCCGAAGAGGGAGGCGCTGAGGGAACGGCCGGTTCTGGAGCTTCCCGAGGCTCAGGCGGCGGTACCGAGAGCGGCGGAGGGACGGAGCGTCGGGGGGACTGCTCGGCTCGCCCTGGCCCCGCAGCGCTGGCCCGGGAGGCGGCCGGGCCGGCCGGACAGACAGACAGGTCCGGGGGCAGCTTTGTGCGCACCGATTGTTCAAGGACGGTGTTCAGCCCACTGACGCTGCCTGACCCACCCAAGGTTTTAAGCGGGCTTCTAACAACTACGATTTTGTTGTCAGTTTTCATTTAGGGAGTATTTTCTTTAAGAAGTCGGATATTCGGAGCGTTCAGAGCAAAGCGGGGCTGCGGCTGCACAGCGCAGGTTCCCGGGAGCAGCGTGAGGCCATCAGCCAGCACAGGTGTCCCTGGGCACGGCTCGGGTGGGCGCGTCCCGTGCACGGCTGCGGGTAAGGGGGATGCGCACGACCTTGTGCGCCCGATGGATCTTAGCGTTCCGAGGGAATCGCTCCGAACCCGGCTTTCCCACCAGCCCGCCCCGCCCGGCATCTGCCCCGGTGCATAAAAGCGTGAACGATTGGCACCTTCGCGCTGAGCGGCGGGGCCGGTTCTCTGCTGCTCACCGGGGAAGCGCCGCCGAGAGCGGCCGCCCGCAATGCCCATCCCTGCCCGTCCCTTCGCATCCCTGTCCATCTCCGCCCGTCCCTGTCCGTCCCTGCCCGGCCCCGGGGAGCCGCTGCCGCGGGCGCCGCCGCCCCCGCCAGGTGGCGCTGTTGCTCAACGGTGGCGCCGGGCCGGCCGGGCGGGGCGGAGCGGCGGCAGCTCCCGG